>FXXK01001939.1:0-150314 GCA_900184695.1 Betula pendula
AGAGAGGAAGAGATTCAAGGTTTATCCGCGCGGAATGTATACATCGAAATGGCTCTAGCCTTCCTATTAAATAGGGTTTTTGTCAGCATCATAATAAACACCATAACAAATAAAAATTATTATAGATATCATTATAAATAACCCATAGCTTCATAATTGAGTCCAAAGATAACCAAAGTCTTTATGATGAATGCCCGTCATTTCTTTTCTAAATTATGATGATTTTTAAATCTTTTTGGTTGTATAGATATGAGTAAACTAGTATCTATAACAATTAGATTGAATGTTATGACACCACCCACATTATATTATAGACTTGCTTTAGTATACCCTTCATTTCATAAGTCACCTTTACACCAATCTATCCTCACCACCAACTTACTCATACCTGAAGAGAAGTCATTCATCACTATCTTCTTAACCCAAGATTTGATTTAATTTTATATTGTTACCCTGCTAGAGTAAAGTGCATTTAATCAAGCAAAAATTTTAAACTGCTCAACTCTAAACTTTAGAAGCAAATAAAATAAAATAAAATAAAATGCACAACTCCTTTAGGCAACTCGTAATTGTCATTGGTTTGCTTGATGACAACTTAATACAAATGTTATTTTGCATGTTGATGCAAGTTTTTTCGTAAAGGAGATTAGGAGTGATACAGAGACTTTTGGAATTTTTCACTTGCATTTTTACAAGTTTTTTTTTTTTTTTGAGATATCAATAGGAAAGGGGGATCTTGTCTTGCTTATAAAAGATAGTGGTAAAATTTTCCCGTCATGGAATTAAAAGATTTATTTCTTGTGTTACTTGTCTTTGCTTACTTGCTTCATGAAATGGCAAGCACACCCATGGAGAAACAGATTTAACGTCAATGGTTAATCAAATTTCAGAGTTTAGTATGTTTAAAAGCATGCTGTATCGCATATTTTAAGTAATACTATTCCATTTTAAAATTAATTAAAAAGTTTCTCAATTAATTTAAAATTCTTTTTATACTTTTTAACGGAGTACCAATGATACAAATTACATGTAACAAACGTGCTACGTGATGCCATGTTTCATTATTAACACTCTCTATTGTCACTCTCCTTTTCTCTATGAATATCATGAGTTTTTCTTTCATCCGTTTCACGGACTTATTATTATATTTAAATATAAATAGTAAAATAGTGAAATTTTGATAAATAGTTGACGTGAAGTATTCTTTTTTGCTTGTTACTATAGGTAATAGTAAACAACACCTGGGCCTGATGCTACAGTGCATCAGCCCAAGGAAATGAAAGTGAATCACCTGGTGCTTGGACTGTGATTGGCAGATCGTGTTTGTGAGCGGGTGACAGGTTTACAAGAGGTAAAGCTGCAGGATCGGGATTTCCTGAGTTTACCTATGGTGAACGTGTTTTAGGATTTCGAGGTAGTTCCTAGCTCCCAATCAACTACAAGAGTTGGATAATAATTAAACTTCTGATATTTTGTATTGATCAGCTCATAGGCTTTATATAGAAAATACAGAAAGGAATAGATTTCTTAGGATACAGATCCCAGTCCTACGAAACAGCAAGTCTTATTTAATAAACTGAGGAGTCTGACATTTAAGAGCAAGAGTCCAAAACCTATTGGGATTTTTAACTAGGTTCCCTTATTCTTCACTGGAACTACACGTCTCCTAAAAGAAGTTCTACTTATGAAGTACAATCTTCCCTTTCACAATTCTTCCCGCCGGCCAACTTTTTCCCACCAAGTCTACTTCTACTTCCCTCCTCTGTGGGAATGATCCGTAACACTCCTTCCCCTTAAGTATTGGTCCTGCCTCAAAGGCAAAGTTTGGATAGCGAGCTGGAAATCAGACATTATCCATGTGCACGGCAGAGACTTAATTGCAGTGAACAAGGAGTTCTAATGGTGTCCCTTGGATGAGTGGCTCAAGAGTGCGTGGTAGAAGTCTCATCATCCATATGAATTGAAGGGAGATGATCTTAACCGAGTTGCCTTCGCCACCCATTTTTTTAGTAATCCGACACGATGGAAAACATTATAGAATTTTTGATTAGAGAGCTATGTATGCCACAGGCCCGAACTTTAGCAGAATTCTGTAGGGCCCAAAAATATTTGGAGGCTAGCGTTCGGATTGGCCCTTCTTTGGACAGAATGTTGTCGATACCCCTGAAACGTAAGTATACCCCTCACCAGTCAAAAAATTCTTTCATCCGTGTGGCCTCGATCATAGCACTTGTTTCATTCTGTTTTGAGCACCGAGCATTGTTGCTCTGGACATCTCGTAAATAACTTTATCCATTATTAAGGCATCCTCCACTGCAGCAATCGTGTAGTGCCTGGTATGGTAAGAAAGAAGTGGTGGCTACCGTAAACCACTTATCGAAGGGTATGCTTCCGTGGCTGAGTGGAAGTCCTGGTGTTGTAGCGAATTCAACCCATCGGCAGCCACTTTAAACACCTGCTTTAGGAAGAGAACGTAGTAAAACAACCGCAGATACATCTCTACGAGTTCTATTTGACAACTTGGGTTTGTCGTCTTTTGAGGGTGATTAGGCCTGGCTAAAATTTGAATTTGGTGCCATATGAGACGAAATAGCTCGGCGCCAAAAAAGGCATAACGTGGGATCTCTGTCACCAAACTATGGAAGTGGGTATGCCATGTAGCCGTATAATCTCTTCAAAGAAATATTTGAGCAACCTGAGGGTGCCGTATAGAGGATGTATTTATCCGGAATGAAGTGCCATATTAGAGAGTCTATCCACTACTGACAAATATTGTAGTCTTACCATGAAGAGTTTGGGAAACATTCATAAAGTCCATGGATATTGATTAGACAAATTTGATTCGCGTGAATTGGCAAATGCTTGAAGAAGACCAGCAGGTCGCATGGTATCAGCTTTGTGGCGTTGGCAAATGTCACATTGCTTAATGAAGTGCTTGAGTTGTTGTCTCATACCTGCCCAATAAAAGACTGCCCTTAGACGTTGAAGACTCTTGTGGTACCCTTCATGGGTGCAATTGTGAAACTCAGCAAGTATCGTGGATGTCAGGGGTGAGGTTGCCTTGAGATATACCCGATTTTTGAAATATATGAGGCCTGAGTGATATTGCCATGGTCCCACTGCTTCATCTGCTTGTATATTTTTCACCAACTCTTGTAATTCAGCAACCCGAGCGTAAGTCTAACTTTGAAAAATATTGTGCTCCATGCAATTCGTCCAACAGTTCATCTATGATTGGGATGGGGAATTTGTCTTTGATAGTGTTCCGGTTAAGAGCCCGGTAATCCACGCATAAGCGCCAAGATCCGTCATGTTTCTTGACCAGCAATACCGGGGAGGAATATGGACTAGTGCTAGCTCGTATAACCCCATTTTTGAGCAACCCTACAATGATTTTTTCTATTTCATTTTTTTGGTAGTGTGGGTACCTGTATGGGCGCACATTTACGGGGCCTGAGCCTTCAACCAGTGGTATTCGGTGGTCATGCATCCTGACAGGTGGTAGCCCATGTGGTTCTTTGAACAGCTCTTGAAACTCGTCAAGTACTTGTTGTAATCTTGGGTCATGCTCATCTTGACAGCTTTGTTTCACGCCTAGGTTTACAGAAAACACCTGCAGCAATACTCCCTCTTGTTCCCTTCGTAGTTGCTTCATCATCTTAGGAGCTGCAAGTAGTCTGTTTCGTGGGGATGCTAACCCGACCAGCTTGACTCTCTTTCCTTGCCATTGGAAACTCATGTGTAATTGAGAGAAGTCCCAAAGAATGGGGCCAAGAGTTCGAAGCCACTGGGCTCCAAGTACTGCATCATAGCCACTCAATTTTAGAAGATAAAACTCGATTGAAAATAAGGTACCTTGGATCCAGACTTGCACCGCTGAGCACTTCCCCTTACTGAGGAGTTTCTCTCCATTTGCTACCATCACTTCGAAGGCTGAATCCTTATCAAGTTCTAACCTCAATCGGTCTGCCAGCTCCATACTCAAGAAGTTGTGTGTGCTACCAGTGTCTGCTAGAAGGGTTACATGATTCTTCTTGATGGTTCCCTTAAGCCGCATAGTTTGTGGTGATTGTACTCCCGAGATTGCATGTAGGGAGATTTCTGGAATGTCTGGGTCTTCGTCAAACCTTGGCATCTTTGCTCCTTCATCCTCACTTGAGTCCTCTTCGTCATCATATTTTCCTTCAATCCAGAATAGCTTCTTGCACCTGTGGCCCGGAGAGAATTTTTCATCACAGTTGAAACAGAGGCCTCTGTCTCTTCGTTCTTTCAGTTCAGCAGGGCTTAATTTTTTTATTATTGGAGAACGATTCCTTGTCAAGTTTGCTGATGGTAGTGGTGGGACGCCTAGGCCAGAGCTTCTTCTTCCTTCAGAAAATATTTGGGGCCGTCTTTGAGCCATTAGACGTGCTTCAAAGAGTCGTGCAAGCCCCACAGCTGTTGTTAGAGTTGCTGGTTGGGCTGCTTGAACCTCTGCCCTTATGGTGTCCTTTAGCCCGCTAGTGAAACCCCCAATTTGCTGTGCCATAGACAACCGCCCAGCTCTACTCAGTAAACGTTCGTAATTACTTTGATATTCACGTACCGTACCTGTTTGATGGAGTTTGGTCAGGTCTCCAAAAAAATCATCAAATTGCGTAGGTCCATATCGAACATGCAAGCTTGCTTTCATTGTTTCCCACGTTATGTTATCTTCACCTTCCTTGAAGAGCTGGTACCACAATTGCGCCTCTCCTTCGAGATGGTAGGCGGCTAAAGCCAACTTCTCATCTTCTGCGGTAGCCTGAATTTCGAAAAATTGCTCAGCACGACATACCCAACTGATTGGGTCCTCCGATCCATCATATCTGGGAAAATTGAGTTTGGCCAGTTTGGGCGCAAACGAACCAGATTCTGTCCATGCGTGAGTTTCCCTGGAACCTTTGTTCTTTGATGTACTTGCTCCTCCGGACTGGTCGTGGGCGTTTTGGAATTGGTTCCACATAGCTGCCATCATCTCTTCCATGCGCTTGACGAGTCGATCCTCAATGTTGCTTAAGGAGCTCAACTCCTTCTCCATGCGTTCTAGCCTTTGGTCCGTCATGTCGCAACGCGGCTCTGATACCAGGTTGTTATGTGCTTGGACTTGTGATTGTGCAGATCGTGTTTGTGAGCGGGTGACAGGTTTACAAAGAGGTAAAGCTGCAGGATCGGATTTCCTGAGTTTACCTATGGTGAACGTGTTTTAGGATATTCGAGGTATCCTAGCCTCCCAATCAACTACAAGAGTTGGATAATAAACTTCTGATATTTTTATTGATCAGCTCATAGGCTTTATATAGAAAATACAGAAAAGGAATAGATGTTCAGTAGGAATACATATCCCAGTCCTACGAACAGCAAGTCTTATTTAATTAAACTAGGAGTCTGACTTTAAGAGCAAGAGTCCAAAACCTATTGGGATTTTACTAGGTCCCTTATTCTTCTACTGGAACTACACGTCCCTCCCTAAAGAGTTCTACTTAATGAGTACAACTCTTCCCCTTTCACAATTCTTCTCAGCCGCCACTTTTTCCACCAAGTCCTACTTCTACTTCTCCTTCCTCTTGTGGGATATGCATCCGTAACATGAACAGTGATTTCACTGTTCATGTGTCATGGGCTGATGCACTGTAGCATCAGCCCAGGCTGTTGCCAATCAGTGCTCTGTTATATAACATGTGCTACATAGATAATTTATTATAAAATTGTGTGACGTAAGCTTCTACGTCATAGAAATTTATTGACTTGAGAACTTTCACGAGCCACATCAGTAATTTTTGTACTTCTGAGTAGGAGGTAAATGTTAACACGATTCAGTAAGCAAAATGTATAAATCGACACGGTTAATATTAAATATTAAAAATTAATCAAAAAATTAGGACCAGACAAATCGTTTAACTTTAATTGTTTTCAATGTTCCTTATACATTGTTTTAAAGTTCGGACCGGATTATTTAATTGTTTGGATTGTTTAAAATCACAGATTGATCCAAAGTTCAGTCCAATCATACCCATATTAATAAACTATGCTTAATTGAAGAAAATTAATGTTTTTTTTTTTGAGTGAGAATCTGCCAAATTTCATTAATAATAAATCAGGAGCATAAAGCTCTTACAATAAAAGCTTAAATCGCAGATTAAACATAGCACAAACGCTATGAAATTACACAGCCATAGATTGGACAAAAGCATCTAACAATTAAAGAACTGTCTATGACTACAACCACCACTAAACCCAGGAACAACTCCAGAAAAAAGAGCAGATCTGTTCAGGCAGACTAGATCTAAGGTTAGATCGGGACATGATTAGCCCGAAACGCACTCTTTTATTCCAGGTCGTGAGAGTTATTCTCCACACCCAAATCACTCTCCTCGACCCTAAAGGCAAGGAGACACCACACTCCTCTGTCATCCTTGATCAAAGACCCCAGGACGACAGACAAAATACAAGAAAATTAAAGAAAACAGAAAATAAATGCAAAATATATAATCACAAAGCAGACTACCGACTGAAGGCGGAGCGGAGGGTGGTGCCGACGTGAGTGTAGAATTCTTCCAAGTTTACAAATCTAGTTTGAAAAACCAGATTTAAAAACTCGAAAGAAGTAGATCCGGCCTGTGAGCATCAAAGAGGAGGTGGAAGACCGGCCACCACGTGGTGGAAGGGGAGTCGATAAAGTTGCTTGTTGGAGAGACTCAGCCTCCAAAGAGGAGAAAATGCCACCAAAAGAGCGATTGCTGCCTACGAAAGGCAAGAAGAGAAGGGGAGAGGAGGAAGGGGGGAGGGGTGGAGGAGGGAGCGAGTATCCCTCCTCCACCCAAAACATCGGGAGCATCTAAGTTTTCTAAGAGAGAGAGGAGAGGAGAGGGAGGCGGCTGAAGAAAATTAATGTTTAACACGTTAGTTGTAAGATATTAAATTACAATTATATGTACATATGTCTCCATGAAACAAACTATCACAAATATAATATTATATATATATATATATATATATTATATATATATGATAATATATATATATATAATATAATATATATATATATATATTATGAAAAAAATTAATATATAATATATAAATGGTGCAACTTAAACTCAAACTTCATAGTTATTTTACTAACAAGCTAACCATTAGATCAAAACTTCTCTTGATATTAATTTATTCATTTTATTGTATAAGTATATAAAAATAATTTTATTTTTAAGCAAATGATTCTATATATTTATCAGTCACAGAGTCCAACCCTGGTTGAACCCCAATTGAACTTTACTTTTTTTTTTTTTGTTGAACCTCACTTTTTCAGTTATATATTATCATGATTTAATTTTAAAGATATTGATTTAATTTTTTTTTTTTTTTTTTTATATTGAAGAAAATATTGTACTGACTAACCAATTAAGTGTCATAATATGCTAGTATACATGTAAATCTCAGGTGCTTGAATTTTCCCGTACAAACCCCAAAATAGCCCAAAAATTCGAATATTTACCGACAATATAGAAAATATACTTCTTTATCAATCAAATGGGATAGATCATAATTATGTTATCTCTTGTATTACAGCAGATCACCGACACATATTATTGGGTTATTTTTAAACAATAAAATTCTCCTATTATTTGAGGGATACAAAAGACAATTAACATGAAAAGAGACAAAAGACTTTTTTTTTTTAAAAGAAAAAAAAAAAAAGGAGAGGAAAAAAAGACGAAACGAACAAAGCAACAATGGGGTCCGTTGGAACTTGGGCAGGAATTAATAAAGAATGAATGGTGCTGCAGCCTGCAATGATATCTTAAGATTTTCCATTTTAACATGTTGAAAACAATATTTAGAAAATGATTCACTCTCGATCAATATATATATATATATTTGAAATTTTTTTTGAATAAACTCGTTCTCTAAATTTTATTGAACAAGTAACATAATTTATACGCTACAAATGTCTCAAAATTTCTTGGTTTACTAATCAAATTGCATACGATCTCCGTCCGGCCGTTCCATTTTTTTTTTTTTTTAAAAAAAAAAACACAGCAAATGGTTCTGAAATAAAAATCCAAGGAATTTGTAAGGCCGTGTCGGTTGATTGGATTTAGTTTGGACCTCGTTCAGGTTGTGTCGGTGCTTCTAGTCAACGTTGCAAGGCCACCTTTAAGAGCAATAATCCAAATACCAATGCCGTGGAACGTGAACATCAAAGTCGAACAAGTGACAACACATCACACTTTCAAAAAAAAAAAGTGACAACACATCACGTGCAATTCATTGACGATGAGGCAGTCATTATCGATGTGCATTGTGCAAGGATAAATTTTTTTTATATAAAAAAAAAAATTAAAGAATTAAAAAAAAAATCATTACATAAGTTTATTCTATAGAATGTGGTAAGATGAGAATATAATATTTAGTATTATTTTATAAAATGTTAAAAATTATATATTTTTATTTTATATTTATACCATAATATTGACGTGTCAATTTCAATCAATCTTTATATTAGTATTTGTTACAAAATAAAAATAAAATTTACACAGATTGGTTGGATTGTGTTAATAGTATTATATAATAATTGTAAAATAAAAAATGTGATAGTATTACTCAATCTATATTATTTGTTGAAAAATGTTAAAAATTACATTCTTATCTTATTTTATTGTGCACTACTAATCAACTTTATCAAAAAATAATTGACAATATCACATCAATAAAATATAGTGTATATCATTATTCTTATTAGTTAGTTCCCTATCTTTGATTACAAAAAACGAACAATATCTATGAAAAAAGAAATTTATAAGAAATTGTTAGTAATTAAAGCATGAGTGAGATTGAGGATGCAATGTATAAGAGCATATCTAGCAAGGGCAGTCATTTTAGCTATTCAAAATGAGGAATGCTGGAGGGATCCCAGCATGACCTCCAGCATTCCTCATTCAAAATACAATTTTTTTGGTTTTAGGTACTAGTTTTTTGCTACAAACTCTAACTGACTATCTATTTTAACCATCTATTTTATTTAAATAATATTTTTTAATATTTTTTATCCCAACCTTTTTTCCCCCTCTCTCCTCTCTCAGCGAAACACCAGAAGGAATTAGTTCTTCCTCCTCTCTCGATCGTGTCTCTCTACTCTATCTCTTTCTCTCTCGGTGAAACAAGAGCAAATCAGCTAATGGAAATCAGATCCTTTGTCTCTCTTGAACTCCATATTCATGTTCATAGTGAACGCAGCAACAAAGACTTGGTGGGAGAGGGAGAGATACGAGAGAGGGGGAAGAACCAGTTGGTATTTTTTTTTCATGTCCATTTTCATTTTCATGGAAGAGTTTATGAGAAGAACCAGTCGGTGAGAAGAAGAGAAAGAAAGAGGGAGAAAAGGGAGAGAAAAGAGAGAAGGGAAAGAAAAGAGAAAGGGAGCTCGTGAACCAATAAAAAAGGAAGTTGAAAATACTTATTTTAAGAATGAAAGTTTACTGTAGTAAATTTGATTGTGAGCTTATATTCTAAAGGATCTGCAGAAGAGAAAAAAGAAATTAGAATAACTAAATTTAGCAATTATATCTAATATGAAAGCTCTGCTAAAAATACTTTAAGGCCCATAACATATATGATATTTATGAAAAACGATGCCCATAAGCCTACTACACCATGGGGTTATAGATTAACGATGCGTGATTGAGCATCCATCCCGGACCATCCGTCTTCCATTTAACCCTTTTTTTTCTTTTTTCTTTTTTCTTTTTTTTGGCCTTTTTGGGTGGTTTTGTTGGTAGGCGTTTGGATCTTTATCGAAAATAATCCCATGTGCACCACGTGATATGTAAGAGACGAGAAGAAATTTAGTTAACTATAATTATAGTAATCATTAAATGTTGTTGGAGGGTTAATAAACGAAAGGACATTGGAACTTATGATCTATTGACCTATAGTTCCCTGTCAAATCCACCGAGATTTGGACCTTAGAAGAGCGTAAACCGGAAGTTATGAGTAATTTTAAAATAAAATCCATTTCCATTTATGCTCTAACTAATTTATTTATTATTTTTTTATTAACATGTCTATATAAGGAGAGAAAAAAAAAAAGGAGAAAAATTCAAATTAATGATATACTTTCATGAGACGTGATTTTCAGCTGATTAAACTACCCCTTATAGATAAGTGGAAGCAGTTAATAACGGCTAACTGTTTATCCTTATATATAATATATGAAAAATGTTAGAATATTTATCCAAATTTTTCTCTCATCCTTCTAAATATTACTATCATCATTGGATCTGTGGTCCTCATAATTGTCTATACATGGAGACCACAGATCTAATGGTAATTTTGATAAGTAAAAAGATGAAAAAATAACATGAGTAGATGCTATAGCGTTTCTCATAATATATACAGGAAGAAACTTTACTTAACCTTCTAAACTTTCGTCGTATTTGTAATTACTCCATATACTTTAAAAACTAAATTTATTGTATCTATCTTTTAATTTGTTTCAATTTCACTTATTCGTTCCGATTTTTTGTTAAATCCTGTTAAAATTCCTAAAATACCACTTCTATTTTTAGGAAAAAAAAATTGTAAGGATTTAAACGTTAATCAAGATTTAACGAAATTTGTAAAAATACCCACGCTTGAATCTTTGAAAATTTTATATATATATAAATATATATTTTTTTTAAAAAAAACAAGCGTATTTTGATAATTTTGACATGATTTAACAAAAAATCATAAATGATTGGTGAAATTGAAAAAACATTGAAAAATTGATACATTAAATTTAGAGTTTTTGAAGTTTATGAGGTAATTGCAAATATGGTCACAATTAGAGGGAGTTAAATGAAATTTCCGCTAGATATTATTATATAAATTAAATATAATAAAAAATAATAACATAGCAGGTTTAGTGTTGCTAGTGAATTTTTTTTTTTTTGGTTATATTATCTGTCATTATTAAATTCATTGATGCTACATTGGATTGAGTCTCATATCGGAAATTACGTGGATCGCATTTGCTTATTGTATAATTCAAATTGTTTTCTTTTCAATTGTTAAACATGTTTCAGGTTTGTAAATTGGACCCAGTTTTCATGTGTTTTTCATTTGGTAACTATTATTTTTTCTCCTCTTTTTGGATTACTAATATATTAGTTTTGCTACATGGTTAATTAAATGATATAGAGAAATGAAGGCCAAATTTATTATTGTCCAAGCTAGGCTATGTTTATTATTATTCCTACTTAAGTCCATGGATTCTATCATTCTAATGTTTGAAAACACTAAACACATGCCTAAAATAGTCTAAAATAGGCTATAAAAAGAAGCACAAAGAAGGCTAAAAACACTAAAAGAGGCCAAAAGGCTCATTACTTGACAAGCAATTGCTTTTTTACTTTCAATAATAGCATAATTGCCGGTTAGACCCTAGCGGCGCAGTTATGCTGCAGATCCTCCCCTTAGTGATGGGCGCCTACCCAACTTGGTGCCAGCAATTAAAGATAAAACCTCATTTATCTCCTACAGATCCTCCCCTTAGTGAGTGGCATGCGGTTACTATATTAAAACTATTTGTTTCAAGATACCCTCCCGGAGGACCGCTCTAGCAGACCAAATACTTCTTCAGAGAAGGGATGGGTACATACCCAACTTAGCCATGAGGAACATCCCTTGCTGGAAATACTTAGCTTTTAGAATATTGGCTGAGAGCGAGTCACCTATAAACTAAAGAAATACTTGAAAAGCAATTAAACCTAATCTTCATAAAAAAATGAAAGAATTACAAATAAATATTTAAAGAGTAAGTAAACCTAATCTTAATAGAGAAAGAAAATAACTACAATCCTAGGAATGAAAGGAAATAAAGTCTTAATTTTAAATCAAAATCAAATCAAATCAAATATTCTGCTTGGTAGTCGTGCCGAACAACAATTAATGTCATTAATGCGCCAACTTATTGATCGCTTAAGTCAAATAAAATATTTTGCTTGGGTGTCACGCCACATAAGTAATTAATGTTATTGGATGTAGTTGACTTGGCAATCAGATTTTTGATTGGCGATCGAAAATGACATCCGATTAGATGTAGTGACCTACATCACCCAAAATAACTAGTATTGTGCAAATAGATCCTAAAGACTACTGGGAATAAGCTAAAAGATTGGCCTGAACCATTTGAATATTAACTCACTAGCCAAGCAAAAGGCCGCCACAATTAGCAGTTTGATGCACCAGTCCAAAGTTGCAACTGCTAGAAAATACATCTATTGCAACATGCATTGGAAGCCATAGCTAGGGAGAGTGCATTGAAACTAGCTAGATCGAAGCTACTTGAGCAGAGCACTATTGCGACGTTCAGAAAGAAAGGCACCCAATGATAAAGGCATAAAGGACATCGTAACATGGTTTGCAACAAGATCTAGGATTCTCCATAGACAAAAATGTGGTACAAACTATGGAGATTCATAAGGGAAATAAAGAGAAAGTCGTAGATCTGATGCATGGCAAAAATGGTGCTTGGGATGGCGCATGTGTAACATGCTCGTGCCTGGGTGGCGCATGAAGTGCATGCACTTTGGTGGAGAATGACGAACGATGCATCAGAGGCCTGAGATGAAGGAAGGTCGGCGCGTATGTGGAGAAGGTTGTGGAAATGCAACAAATCTAGGCTATAAGTTGCAGAGAAAACAAGAAGAAAAGAGAACAAGTTCAAAAAATTGGAAAAAAAAAAAAAGAAGAGATAAAAGAGGAGGAAGAGTCGGCAAATGTAAGGGAGGCTCAAGGCTTAAACTAGCTTGATGGTATTAGTGTGTGCAAATGAGAGGCAAAGGTGTCAAGTTCGACGCATTGGGGACGCGTTTTTGGGCATAGGTGCAATGAATAAAGCCTTGAGAGCAGAGGCCCAAAAATGACAATATGAAGTAGTTCGCTCTGTGGAAAAGGTCCGGGATATGACAAAAAATGCGTATTGGTATTGGTAGGTTGCTTTGGGCCTATGTCCTCAGCTGGGCCTTTGCCCCCTTCCTCACAACATACTGTCCACTTTGGGCTTATGCCCGCACGACTTTGCCTTTCTCACCTTTGGGAGTAAGCACGTCTCCAGTGTATTGAATTTGAGACCTTTACATCTCATTTGCACACATTGATACTATCAAGCTAGAGTAGAGGAAAAACACACACAAAGAGAAAGACGGTGAAGCTCTATGAAGAAGTCTTGAAAGAGAGGGACGGAAACGGCGGTTTAGAAAAGGAGAAATGAATATATGATCATAGCGGCTCAAAAAAAAAAAAAATCTAATTGAATATATGGTACCTGAAACACCAAAGAAAATAATGGGCTAATGAAGCAATTAAGGACAAAGGCTAAGAGAAAAAGAAAAGAAGCAATTAAAGGTAAAAGCTCATGCTTCCAAAGAGTTCTCTATTTACCAAGAAAAATTAGAGGTCATCTACAAAAAAAAGAAAAAAGAAAAATTAGAGGTCTTTGGCAGAGTTTTCTTTGGACCAAGAAAAAAGTAATAGGGTAATAGCGTGTGAAACACATCCAGCTGTATGGCTAGCAAAAAGGATCATACTCCGTCATATTTTGGTGAACCGCAAATGCCATTACAAACCATAATTTTTTATTATTAAAATGCATGTAGAGGAGATTTGGAGAAAAAAAAAGAAAAACTGAAAAAGAAATGTATATCATGCAATGGTGAAACAAACGGCAAGGAAGCTGTTTTTCTCGTGATGTATTATGTCAATTGTTGTTCAGAACTCATTTTCTGATTTGGAAAACGTTTCACTACAAAGACTCGAAAGGAACGTTTTTCTGAGTGTCTGGTGAATGGTAAAGACATATACCAACTTAAAACGAAAGTGATTTATTGCTTTTTTTTTGTTTTCTATTCGAAAGTGACATATTGCTTATTCGTATGCAAATGTAATGGACCCCATCTTGACTAAACCCCATATATATTATGTCTCAACTACAAAAACCTGTGGTCGAAAGTCACTTCGCATCTTTTAAAAAGTCTTGTAAAATTCAATAAATAAATATATTGTAAATTATGTGTTAGTTTGAGGAATATGTATATTTTTTCTTATAAATATACACAAATGGGAAATGTATGTATTTATGTTGTCACCATGAAAAAAGATCCATACCATAAGTGTCTGTTTATTCCAAAGAACATGCATAAATCATTGTTCCTGTTTTTAGATAAAGCAGGTTATGGACAGAAAAGGCAAAATAACAAGGACGACAAAAAAGAGACAGAATAAAAGTAACATTTATTAAGGATTTGACTCATAAAATGATTACAATTTGTGTGATTTGCGTGTCTTGGACATAATCCACGTGTCTAAGGCAAAATTAGAGTATGTCCATCACCATCATAATCTTTTGCTCAATTCAATTTCGTCAGAATCATGCTTAAACAATATTCTTATGCACTAATAACTTTATAATGCTAATTATATTTTTCTTTCTTTCGCTGAAAGACAGTCTGAATTTTGGCATAGTGTAAATGTGATTTTATAAGGATTTATGGGATTAATAAAAAAAAGGCTTTTGCAATATATATCTATATATGTAATTCTCTTATACATGAAAATTGATTATTAAATTTTATTTTTATTATTTTAGTTTGAATATAATTTAGGAAGTGGTAGTATCAGTTAAGGGATATATTGATACGGTTATTCGAGACTTTGGAGGAAAAAAAGAGTCCAGGTATCGCTCCCTTTGTAAGCTATTCTATCATGTATATTTTTTCAAAACTCAACCATTGGTTTGAAAATTTAATAATTCAAATTTTGCCAGTAAATACTTAGCTGTCACCATATTTATCCACATTGTTTGTCACCGTATTTATCCACATTTTTTGAAATTAATTATAACTGTTAATATGACAAACATCTCGACTATCAAAAACCCACCTAAGTAATGGAGAAGAATGGATTAGTTTAAAATAGAAATAAAGTGATAATTTCACTTTTTAAAATGAAATAAAATTATCATTTTATCTCTTATTTTAAATTAACGAATTCTTCTTAATTTCTTTTGAAGATGAGAGAATTCGAGTCTATGAGTAATACCGTAAAAATAAGACTAGATTTGGAAAAATCTACATGAGTAATACGGTAAGAATATTAAAGAATTCAAATGAAAGATCACGTAATCAGTGTAATGGCCCACAATCAACTGGCCAACAGCTCCTTCACAATTATGCCATCTACTAGGAAACAGAAGATTCTAGTTTCTACCCTTCCTTTGTCAAAGGCCAAGCGTACAACTTAGCAAAGCATATCTATTTTAATTCCAACAAAAAGAAAAAAGAGAACCTTATTATTGTTTAATGCAACTAAAAAAACACGTCATTGCCCAGGCGCAGGGCTAATAGAGTAATTAAATGAAGAAAAACTGTCGGCCTCTCTAACCCTGGTTAGTCATAACTAGAGTCAATGGTTGCAGGAATTTTGCGGACCGCTCGTGAGCTCTCTCTCAAGTATCAAGCGTCGGTGACTCGGACCGACACGTACGAGTTAACCAGGAGTTAGTTTTAAAATAGAGAGAGAGAGCGAGAGAGGGACAGAGATAAGAGAGAGAGGCAGAGTGGTATATAAGCAACGGAAGGCAAGGGCAATGCCTCAGCAAATTCAGAGAGAGAGGGAGAGAGAAATGGGGGATTCGAGCGATTCAGTGTCAGTGGATATGGAGGGGATCTCCTTCGGCGGAAAGGTACCTACATTCTTGTCGTACTTACGCATTCCGTGCACCTCTTTTCCATGCGCGTAATGCTTTGTTTGGTTGCTGAGAAAATGTTGGGGAATGGAAGGAATATTTAGGTTTTGGAGAGAAAAAAAGTAGAAATGAAATTTTGAATCATATATAGTTTTTGAGTGTTATGCACTCAGGAGGAAAACGACTCCTCTCTCCTCAACTAAGCGTAATGCAAACATCTGACCAAGTTGAGGTCTTTTGAACAATTTAATTATCTTTTGTTCGCATAGGATTTGACTAAAGGAGTCATAGTTTCTGGGCTTTTACCATGATTATAATTTTATATTGTTCTCTGTCGTTGATTGATTTAATTGTGTTTTCAAGGTAAATTCTGGTTATTTATTGGGATTATTTGGGGAGCATTTGAAAGTTTTTTTCTGGCTGTTAAATGCAATTGCTGCTGTGAGTTAAGCTTATCTGAAATGTCCCAAAACCGTAGTTAGTCTTTGATTCTGAGCTTGAGCATCAGAAATAGGAACATGAATGGGGCGGGGGAATTCCTTTTCTTTTTTGACATAGTTTTGTGAGGATGTTTCTTCAGCAATTTGATAATTGTCCGGGATTTGATGATTTGGGCTTTAAACGCTTAAGTTTAATGGATTTTTTATTTTTTATTTTGTATTAAGTACTGTTCTTCCCGGTGTTGCTGAAATTATTATCTTTTGAGCGATATTGGATAGTCACTTTATTTCTGTCTTTTAATATCTAAAATATTTCAAATTAGTAGTTTATAAATTAGGTCAATGTACTTTTCAATGAGTTGATGAATATGGTTGTTAACTTTTGAGCCCTGACAATTTGATTGCATGTAGAATGCTAATGTACCAATATGAGCAAATTAGTTAGGTTTCTTATTTAAAGTTCAACTGCACATAAAAACTCCATTTGGTTGCATTATATGGTGAGTGTGCCTTGAATGTTTTACTTTTTTGAAGTAAATGACCCCCAAAAGGTGTTGGACCTTTTTGATGGAAGGTTTACCACCTCAATTGTTGTTACAAGGTTATGGTAAATTTTGTTTAATTACACGATTGTTTATTTCCAGGTAAAAAAATTGGCTTTGCTGCTCTGTGGTTAATATTGCATGTTTAATTTCCTCACTTTTCTTCCATGAATATGACTAAATGTAGTATGCACACATCAAAATATGTCTTGCAGGAGCACCTTATAGAAACTTATCATGGTTCTGTGTCTGTTGCTGTGATTGGAGATCCGGACAAGCCAGCTCTTGTAACTTATCCAGATTTAGCCCTAAATCGTAAGTAAAGTTAAATTCATGTTTTACAAGAATGCTTTTTCCCCCTTTTATGTTAAATTTTATGTTTTACAAGAATAGTTTTTGTCCCCTTTCCCATTGATTTTAGTTCTAGATTGTCATGCATGCAGCATGTCTAACACTTAGGACATATTTGGTACGCGGAATGACTATTACAAAGAATAGCCTTTATTAAGAAAGGAATGAATGTAGTGCATTAGTCTTGAAATAGCTTTCGATGGCTATAGAGAATGATTATTCCTTTAATTGAAGGAATAGTCATTCCTCTTAAATTTAAGAGGAATGACTATTCCTTCAATTAAAGGAATAATCATTCTCTTATAGCCATCGGAATAGCTATTTCAAGACTAATGCACTATATTCATTCCTTTCTTAATAAGAGTTATTCTAAAGAATAGTCATTCTGCGTACCAAACATAACCTTAATCCTTCTGGGGGAGATTTCATTCATTTCGAATTCTTTAATTCGGAATGGAAGGGGCATTAGTTACTCAACAAGCCAATTAAGTTATGGTATATCAGTTGATTTACTTAATATATCTATGGTGTTATTGTGGTCTGTTGATTTTTCATATAGTTAATTGCTTTGAAGTCAGGATGGAGAATTGGATCAAATTGTCCAAAGTTAGTTAAATTATTAGTAATATAAGCAAGAATTTCTGAGAATTTATATTGTCAGCAATGTTTGCAATTGAAAGTTATAGCCAAATTTAGCTTTGAGGTTGCGTGGTTGAGAGGGACTTGAACAATTAATTAATTTTTTTTCTGACAGAAGGTCAGAAAATTTCGTGCAATTGAAAATTTCCAGCACTGCTTATCAAAAGAATTGCATTCTTGATGGTCAGCTTAAATTTGAATCTATTTTCTACATTCTGTAGGGTATGGAAATGAAAATATGTAGTTTATGTCCTTGATTTGTTGCATTGGGAAATTAAGAAGTCAAATGATATTATAAACCTGTTTGGCCATACTACCAAAGTCTAACTTGGCTTCTGTCTTTATATGTGATTGATCAGATGTGTCCTGCTTTCAAGGATTATTCTTTTGTCCTGAAACATGTTCCTTGCTGCTCCACAATTTTTGCATATATCATATCAGTCCTCCAGGGCATGAGGTTTGTAACTTGTCTGCATATCTTAGTCCTGCTTGGTTTTCATGTCTGCATTTTTCTACTATCTCTTTCATTGAATACTATAATTCACATCATTTCTTTCTTCAAGAGCTGTTGCAGTTGGGAGCTGCCACAATTAGCTCTGACAAGCCTGTGCTTTCTGTTGATGATTTAGCAGATCAGATTGAAGAGGTTCTCAACTTTTTTGGGTAATTCTTTTTTTTTTTCCACTTGATATTTATCAATTCTCTTTTAAGGTGTCAGGTAATCAAGAATTTGCTTCAAATAGTTTTTATCATTGTGTTATAATTTCTGTTGGCTAGTAATGCTTCTGGTAGTTGTCTGAAAAGATGTCAAAGGACATTCCAACTATTAATAGAAAACATGCCTGATGTGTTGTTTTGTTCATTCATCATCATCAGTTTTTACTTACATTTGGATGTTATGAAGGGAAGCGACTGATGTATCTCTCTCTCTCTCTCTCTCAGGCTTGGTGCTGTGATGTGTTTGGGGGTTACAGCTGGGGCCTACATCCTTACCCTATTTGCTGTAAGCTTTTCCACTTGGCACAGTACACATGTTTTGGTTGTAAGTAACTTTTAGGTTCTGTTTTGGACTCATGCGAATTAACTGATCTTACTGTTACTCTTGACAACAGATGAAATATAGACAACGTGTTCTTGGTCTTATACTTGTCTCTCCTCTATGCAAAGCACCCTCTTGGACAGAATGGTTGTATAATAAGGTTCTTTTTCAGAACCTTTTCACTATTTATTTAGGTTGGAGAATCTTATTATTATCTGAGATTCAATATCCTTAATAGGGGTCCCTCTTTTATACGTCTTGTGTATTTGGGATGCGCCCATTTGCGCTTTTAATAGTATGGATTTACTTATTAAAAAAAAAAATTTATATATCATTACAGGTGATGTCGAATTTACTCTACTTCTATGGCATGTGTGGAGTGGTGAAGGAGTTATTGCTTAAGCGGTACTTCAGCAAGGTATTCTCTTGCTTCAATTTTCCTCAATTGATCTTTGTCTTTCCAGAATTTTATTGGATTTGCAATAATGTTGGCAGGAAGTTCGCGGCAATGCCCATGTATCAGAATCAGATATAGTTCAGGCATGTAGAAGAGTTAGTCGTCCAACTTTTCCAATCTTTCCTTTTTTACAATAAGCTCTTTATGAATTAAAAAATGACTGATTGTGGTGGTCAAAGGCAGAGTACTTGTCTTATTTTCATGACATAATATATTTCTTTCAACAGTCTTTGGAGGAGAGGCAGAGTTCAAATGTTTGGAGGTTTCTTGAAGCAATTAATGGGTAAACCCTCTTCTTAAGATGGCAACATGCCTAGCATTTAGCATACAAGTGTGAATGTCTGTTTTGAAATCATTCTATGGTCGAGAGCAGCTTAAGAGTGCAACACCAAAGATTAATATATATTTTTTTTTGATAAGTAAATGTGATACTAAAGATTAATAGTTAGACTTTCTTTGCACTGATCAATGTGAGGATTGCTGCCCTTGACATGGTTAACCTTGCTTACAGTGACTTGCACTCTTGACAATCTGCGAGTGATTATGTCTCCATTAATTGTATAGAGTAGATTATGTCTCCATTAATTGTTTTAATATTTACAGAAGACTGTCTTACATTATGTGGGTTACCTTATGTGCTTGTGGTTTCCTGATTTAATTCCTTGGGATTAGGAATAATTCTTTTTGGTCTTGCAGGAGACCTGACATTACTGAAGGCTTGAGAAAACTACAATGTCGTTCTCTAATTTTTGTTGGGGATAACTCCCCATTTCACTCTGAGGCTCTCCACATGACTTCCAATCTAGATAGACGATATAGCGCGTTAGTTGAGGTATGTAAAACAACTCTATATTATTATTTATGAGTAATATTATTTAGTTGACTGCTATACAACTAGTTTAAAACTAGAATGGTGTTTTAGTGAGTAATGCTATTCAGTAAATTGATTTTTATTGTTATATTATTAAATTGTATTACAGTCGTATATCAATTTAATGAATAACATTGCTCATTATTTATATAGAATAGGTTGGCATCAATATGGAAGTGTGCTTTATTTACTGAAGGGTTTGGGTTTTTGGGGGACCAACAGGTTCAGGCATGTGGGTCAATGGTGACAGAGGAGCAGCCCCATGCGATGATGATACCATTGGAGTACTTCCTCATGGGATATGGCTTGTCCAGGCCATCTCAATCAAGTGTCAGCCCAAGGAGCCCCTTGAGTCCGTCTTGCATTGCCCCGGAGCTTCTTTCACCTGAAAGTATGGGCTTGAAGTTGAAACCAATAAAAACACGAATTTCTCTGCAAGTCTGAAAGAAGATGAAAGATGCAGGGAATATTGCTTTTTTTGTAATCTATTATATTATAGGAGTTGGTGATTTTTCGTGATTGGTTGGGGTTGATAAGTGGGAGAGGATTACCAGGGTGTAGATAGAAGGGGGGAAAAGCAAAGATGTACGAGAAAAGTTTAGAAAGAAAGCATATATTTTCATTCTTTCATTGTAACCATCACTCTTAGTTGAGGTGGTGGGCTGAGCAGAGCTGTCTGTAAATCCTCAAATAATCATTCATCAATGACAAACAAATTATAATAATAAGAACAATAATAACCGATGGATGGTGGCTTTGCTTTTCTCAGGTTTTTTAAATTTATCTTCTTCTAGTTAATTTATCAATTTAATTCTACTTTTTTTTTTTTTTTTAGGTAGTGGAAGAGATTTGTTAGGTATGCTTAGCTGGCAGACTTTTTGGGATTTGGGAATTTGGTTGGCTGATACGTGGAGGGAGTGGGATTTACGTAGTGTCTCCCTTGTCCTATGCTAGCATTTTTCTATTCTTAATTAACAAAAACTTTTTTGGATGCGTAAAAAAATGGTTAGGACCTTTCTGGGATTGAATTTGAAAGCTACAGGAAGAATTATTGTAATGGGTTCAGCTTTTACAGACCATATTTTTCATGGGAACACCATTCTCTCTATTTTAAGTTATTCTACTTAAAATAGACAAGAGTTATTTTACTGTTTATTTTATTTTATTTTATTTTATAACATTATATACATGGTTAGATGAACAAAAAAAAAAAATCGACCCTAAAATAACTCATTTCTATTTTACCAGAATTGTGTGGGCACCAAGAAGCCACCGGTTAAGGACCTTTATTTTTAGAGTTCTAGAAGGAGAGAACAGGAGAAAATTTTGGAGGCGGGAAAAAAAGAGGAAGCCAAATAGTTTATTTATTTCTTTGTTTGGAGGGAAAAGCAGTTGGTACTAGTTGTAGAATGAAAACGAGAGGATGAGGTATTATGTGAATCAACGTTTGAGTCAAAATAAAAGATAAAAGTTTGTTTAGATAATACTGAAATGTTATAAATCCTGACGAGTAAAAAGGAAAGTGTAAAAAATGTGTTAAACTCAGTATATTTTCCCTTTAAATTTTCAAAATTTTAGTAATTTTAAAAAAATAATAATAGAAAGGGTCTTGAGGGTGTACCCTTTCATATCCCTTCAAATCATCTCCTCCAAAAGATACATCCAAACAGGAGAAAGAGTAAGTGGTCACCCCTTCCCTTCTCCTTTTCTCTACTATTCATGCATAGGTAGCCCAAAATTTCCCATATGGTCGTCAAGTTTGCTTTTCTCTGCCATCGTGTAAATCATAAATACCTGTAATTATCGTTAATGTCATTAATTATAAATCAAGGAAGATCAAAAGAGAACTTAAGCTTCATGATGTTGGGATATAATGTCACTTGACCGCTTTAAAAATAGGCCTGTTAAGCACGATATCGAGGTCCATAAAAAATTTGAGTTTGTCTCTCTTAACACCAATTTATTTTAGGTGAAATTGTTACTCTCTTCAACCGCTCTAAAAATAAGTTCATTGAACGCGATGTCAAGGTCCATAAAAGATTTGTCCAATATATGAGATGTAAGTGAGGTCGTAATTTATAGGTGGGTTGAAATTTAATCCCATCACTTTGCAAAGGAAATAATTTTCACTATAGATGTTGTCCTTGAACTAGCTGTAGTGTGTTACTTTTTATAGCATGCGATACATATGATAGCTGTTAAAAGTTGTATCAAGTTTCCATTTTGAATAAAATGTTTATTTGAGCCTTCTTAGTGTGAGGGAAAAGTATTTTTCTTGTTACACAAATATTTAGTACTCCTTGTTCAATAAAAAATAAAATTTTGAGACTTATAAATAAGTTTTCTTTTCAAAGATTTAGTGGCTTCATAATAAGCCCATGTAGGGCTTTAGCCAAGGGTTGCTACTCTCATAGACAAAAAGCCCAACTTTTTGTAGGCAGCCACATCAAGAAAATTAGAGAACAAAATTTCTCTTTTGTGAAAAAGGTTTTCTTTTATGAGAGTATGAGATTTTGCGTGTGTTGAGGCTTTTGGGTTTTGAGTTGAGGACCTAGTATGATTTCATCATATTACTGTTTTAGTGATGTATTTGCAAAACTGTATTTCTAGAGGTATTTAACTAACCTACAGCTTGGATCTATGTGTGTTATGATTATTGAATGTTAAGATAGTAATTCAGTGGTATTTAATTAGATGCTCTAGTTGCTACCTAATTGATATTATTAGTTGACGCAAAAAAATGTTAGCCAAATTTCCACTGCATCTTTCATATTAAGGTATAGAAGTGGCACTCCAAGTTATTGTATAGTTAAATAATTTGTGGGCTTTACACGGTTGACCCGATACGATCAAAATAACTACATTTTAATTTGGCCCACAATTAATTGTTGGTCCAATTTTAGCTCATAGTTGGCCCAGTTCAATCCGTACTTAGCCAAATTTTGGTCCAATTGTTAGCCAATTATCAACTCAGTATCACAACTCATTATATTCCTGGCTTAATTATCTCATTGCCACACCGCTGTTTGCGTTAGCCACCAGACAACAATGTTGAGACAGTAGTTTTTAATAAAGTTCATTCAACTGTAGAACAAAATGAAAGTTCAGTAGCAGAAAATGAAAGTTCAACAAGAAAGAGAAAGAGAAAAAAAATAAAAAAAACTGTAAAAAAAAAAAGAAAGAGGTTAATTGTTTTTCTTTTCAAAATCAAGCTCTCACCTTGAATTTGAGGGGATGTCAGATTCTGTTTGGTATTTTCCTTATTAATGTATTTACCATAGTTGGTTAATTGTAATCAAATCACTAATTTGTATTTACTTCCCCTATTATATTTTTCCTATAAAAAATAGTGGTTTGTATCGTAAAGATATTGAAGACAATAATAACAAAATGTAGTTTATAAGGCAATTTCTTAATAGTAGATGTAGACTTCTAAAACCGAACAATTTACAACTCTTTTGTGTCTTTTTCTTCCTCCACATATGCTATATTGTTTTCCATTTAAATCTTATTACAGTTTTCTCCATTAGAGTGGAGTCATTTTGGATTGTGGTTAATTAGTCACAACCATCGTGGTTATCCCCAATTTGGGTAAAGTCTCATTGAAAAAAAAATTATAGTAGTATCATGGAGAACCCAGTTTCACAACGGAATTATTATGAATTAGGGGATACATGTCAAACATCTGGATATTTT
Organism: Betula pendula; assembly: GCA_900184695.1. NCBI lineage: Eukaryota > Viridiplantae > Streptophyta > Magnoliopsida > Fagales > Betulaceae > Betula > Betula pendula. Next base: position 23,778 of record FXXK01001939.1, read on the forward strand.
TAAATAAATTATAACAAATTAATAGTCATACATATAAAAAAAATTTAAAAAAAAAGAAGAAGTTCAAAGATGATAATGACTAATGAGTGGCTGGCAAGGTTGATGCATTAATGAGAGATTTAGATGAGGCTTCACGGTCACATGTCCTCTGAGGTTGCTCACAAGTCACCACATAAATATATTTTAATACTCTCTCCTGTGTCCTTGCCGTTGAATTCAGGGTTGACATTTAAGCCACACGATTTGGTGCTGCATGCAGACTTCAGACTTGCACGAACCCGTAACAATTGCTCACACCCCTTTCCCAATTGGAGTGCACGAAAACACGTCCGTACGAAAGCAATTACTAATGTTATATGTAAAAAATTTTTTTTATTTTTAAATATGATATGATTTTTAAAAATTATAATTAGATTTAAAATAAATCAGTGTCAAATTTTGATTAAATAATAATTTTAGAAGTAATATGTATTATCTTTAAGATTTTATATACACGTCAATTAAAATGCTGAGATGTTATTTTTAACTTCTATAGTATTTGCTTAAATTATTAGCATGTTTGAGGGTCATAATCCCATAAAAAAAATATCAATGACCATGTATGGTGCTCATCAGCTCATCGTATGAGCTTGCATGGCCATAAGAGACCTTTGTCGAAAGATCTTGGAGTTATGTGAATAATTGCCCAACAAGAGAAGAGAGCTAGAGAGAGAGAATATCCTTGAGTAATTCATCACAAAAAAAAAAAAAAAAAAAAATCTTGAGTAACTTCTAGTTGCATGGGATTTGTGGACTTCGGGCTTTCCTATCTTTTTGGGTTAAAAACAATAGTAAAAAGCCATATAGAGGCCCATATATACCGACATGCACATGCATTATTACGAATACGGTAAAAGTAGAAGCAAATTTTTTGCGGCCGTTGGATCTGCGATGATCAGACTCTTTTTAAGCAGAGAAAATGGTCACCAAAAAACCATCTGTTTCTAGAAGATCGAAAACACTTAAGTCAATAGAGTTTTTTAGAGGATAACTGAATATAGAAAGTCTTGGGGAGAGAACCTAACAAATGATTCCGGTATAGAGTGATTCCTTTTAATATGAAAGACTCCCAAATATGGTCATGATGGAGTGCTTGATGATCGCCGCGTGATGGGCTGCAACTGTCTAATATTATTTAGTTAATTTTCATGTATTGGGCCACCTGAATGGGTTTACCGGTAATTGAGTAATGATAAAAAGAAAATTCATATCTTTTTTATATTCTCATATTCTCTCAAAATTGATGTAATTTTTAAAATTACTATTAAATCAAAATTCAATAGTAATATATTCATTCTAGTATTAAAAACTAATAATAATTTAAAAAAACAAAAAACAAAAAAGACATTGCTATTCCTTTTGGCATTACTTTTGATAATTTATTGTACCAACAGTAAATTTAATAGGATATATATATTTGGTATATGTTGTCATTTGATTATAATTCGTCTACACATGCACAAATATATAAAAGAAAAAAAAAAGATAAATGTTTTTACCATTTCTGGTCAACTTTGAGCATTTATATTTTATTGATAGAAAATGAAATTGCGTATTAAATAATATAACTGAATAATAATTCACCCAACAAAACCAAATATACAAACCAATCCGAACCGCCTAACCATAAAACAAATTAAAAAGAAATAAAATCCAACTTGCAAGTTGCAAGAACCATACTCATGACGAAACGATCTCCGCCAGCGCCAGCTAGCGCCACCCGCCACATCATTCATGTCCATGCAGCGAAGCCGTGGTAACGACGGCGAGCTTCTGAAGGTTCAACTTCACCACCGTGTCGACAAACATCTTCGTATCCTCACCGGTATTCCCGTCGGGAATATCAACAACGTAAGACTCTAAGACAACCGTATAAACCTCCTGCCCTTCCTTGTTAAACTCATTTATCGAAGTAACCGACCGGTAGTTATTGAGTCGGTGCTCGCCCCCGACAACCCTAAAGCTCAATATATGCTTCTCGTCGTCCAAAATCTCCAGCCTCTCGGTGCTCGTCGAAGCCGGCAGCCCTGAAACGACGGTGACCTCTCTTATGCTTCCAATCCCGCCGTCGCCTTTCATATTGCAAGTTTTGATGAAATGCTTGTATTTCTGAGGGTTCTCGAAACTTCGGACGACAGGCCACACGGCGTGAGCCGGCGCGTCGATCCGCTGCGCTATCAGAGACGTACACGTGTTCGGGGAGGGCTGGAATTTGTGGTACGTGCTAATTACGGGTTCGAGTTCGGCGTGTTCTTCAGAGGTTAGACCTTGAGGATGAACATGGTGAGGATCCATGGCCACAGGGCTAGAGCCGCACGTACGGAAACTATATATTGAAGAAAGAAGAGTGGTAGTGGTGAAAAAAGCAATGGCTTTGCTGTTGTTGTTGTTGATGGAGGAAATTAAAGAGTGAGCAATCAATTGATGAACACACGAGGGGAAGGGAGGGAGTTTAATTATTTGTCTTTTAAGGAGTGTTTTCTCTCGTTTGGACATTTATGACCTTGGCAATCTTTGTCTTTTACTTAAAATGTATTTGGTTCTAAATTGAAACAAATTAAGAGGTGGCCCTAACATAACTATATTAGGAAAAAGGTGATCTTTCGAGAACAGGACATGGGCATTGCCCTAGGCCTCAAACATAGATGTGCTTGCTGAAAGGGATAAGAGAAAAAATTGTAAGAGGCTGTGGGAGTGGGCCATCTGTCCTAGGAGTCTAGGACCGTACAAAAAAAGTTATTTTAATCACAAACTGTTAATTGTTTTAGTAGGTAGTTATAAAAAATTGTTAATTGCCTAAGATGGGACGATTAGCGATTTTAAGAGTAAGAGTAGGCGGTTAATAACTCTTATATATATATATATATTTTTTTTTTTGTTGTTCATTCTACGAAGGATTTTTGGTGACAGTGGTTGTATGCTTTGATTTTAATTTGAATATTTTGGATTTATAATTTTGTTAGACATTAGATGTTAGTTATTTAGTTTGTTTTTGTTTTTTTGTTTTTATATATATATATTTTTTATTTACGTAAGGTCGCAGATGTGAGAGTTAGAGAGAGAATTGATTTCAATTTTTTTTTTCCTTTTAAGTCTCACGGAATGAGTTTTTTTTTTGCCCTAAAGAGAGGTCAAAAATATTAAAAACAGTCCACAATAATCTAAAATAAACCCTAAAAAGATACCTAAGGTGGGCCAAAAACATTAATATAGGCCCATATGACCCATATATAAAAACGGTTATAACTGTGCGGTTTGTGTTTCAAATAACTGCTAACTAGTTAAGGTGGACTGGTTGTGATTATAAAAATAGAATAACTGCCTAAAGCAGTTGCGGTTACAGTTGTGATTATAAACAATAACCGCTAATCATAACCGTTTGTACACCCTTAAATTTTGCTCGACCAAGGGCTACCTTGCCCTTGAGTAACTTGTTTGGGTTGGTGGATCCTCTTGCTCGGGCAGCAAACCCTTGCTTTGGCAAAGGCTCCCTCTCATAGCCACTACCCAATAATAAGGCAGGAATAATGACAAGAATCTCCAATTATAAAGAATCCTAATCTAACCTATACTCATTGAAAATTTATATAAAGTTAATGTTAATTAACAACTCAATTATTTCAATACCATTATAGCATAATTCAAACATCCACATCCTAAGTTATATATATTTACATATACACATTTAGTTATCCATTCATCCATATCTTCCAATAAAATTTTTGTAACGAAAAAAGAAATTTTAAAAATTCAAAATGACAGCACCTGTTATGCTAGCATGGTCTTAAGCTTTTCAGCCGGATGATAGATTATGAAAGGTTTTTTAAGTTCAATTTTTTTTTTAAAAAAAAAAAAAAAGGGTTCAAAATTTTTCTAACCAGTAAAAGTAAGTACACACATTAATTCCTAAACAACCCTCCCACAAAACCCATAAATCAAGATTAGTGATACAGATGGAGACAGTTGGCGTTTAGAACTCCCAATTTCCAATTAGGGATGTATGTGTAATTTGAAGACATGTGATGGGTAAATGGGGCAAAGTGGGAAATGGACAAGAGCGCTAAAATCTATATGAACATGGGGGGGCATTGACAAAGTGGTCGCTATCGTTAAAACGGAAGCTGGAGATTCGTGGATCATGTGAGAAGTCTAACAAACTCCCGCGTGATCCCGACTTTTTTGTTCTTTGTTTTCCCACTTTCGTTGATTCCTCACGCTCACCTCGTCCAACCCATAGACATCTGCTACACTTTATAGTTTACGTCATTGTAGATAATTTTAAGGGTGAATTTTTTTGGTACTTTGGATTAAATCATTCTAAATTATATTCAGGAATAATTTTTTTTTTTTTTCTCTCTTTGTAGTAATGTTAACGGAGGAGATAATCATCAACAACAACAGTATGATAAAGGATAGAGATTCTTATCAATTTTGTTGTCCGAATAGTTAATAATTTAGACAATAAACATAAAAAAAAACTCTTGTGACGCTCACCTGTCAATAGGTTTAGGGCAGTAGATCGCCCCATAAAGGCTCTCTCAGCAATCCTGACAAAAGTTACCGGATATCCGGATCTGTGATAAAGGCCAGCTCACGCACTCAGAAGATGAAGTTAAGGACTATTCTAAGATGTTGATAAATGATCACGGTTTCGGATTGTGAAAGTCTGTTTAATACTTATAATCTTATCACCAAGGAGATTTCACCGAGGACAGGACTTCTGTAAAAATGCTATATATAAATGTACATAATCTGTATGATAAAATGTCAATGAGAAACGTCCTTTCACTCGAATAGAGTATCTCTGTTTTTACGTCATAAACGACACGTCTCCTCTACCAAATTGCCTCTCACAACCCGTCTTCAATCTCAACTCCCCAAACACAGAACTCCTCCGTTTCCCAAACATAAACCAACACAGTCACCAATATGGCCGTGATTCAAAATCCAGGTCCTATTAACCCTTCATCACGTAATTACAATTAAGCTAATCAGAGATAATCACCTTTATGGTCATCTTCTCGGCCATGAACTTCAGTTAGAGTAGCATCACTCCGCTGCCGAGCTGCAACTTTCCACGGCAAATGTTGCAGCACGAAATAATGCCTCCCTTGGACGTGGTCCACGAAGCAACTCTGTTCCTTCAGATTTATGCCAACCCTCCTCGATCTTCTCAGCCCAATGGATGCTTTAGAGGGAGGGGACATGGTCCTGGAGCCCACCAATCTTCTTCGACCTCACCAAATAGCAACTCACGGCCCTTATGTCAAGTTTGTAATAAACTATGGCCATTCTTCTATATATGGTTAACATAGATTCCATTTGCACAGTAATATGGCCGCCTTTGTCACCACACCAAATTCTTCCACACCCGACTCCAGTGCCACTAATCTTCAAATTTCCAAAATCATACCCTACGAGTTGATGAATATACAAATGATGGTCAAATACGAGTTGGTAATGGAGCATATTTGAATATTCAACATTGTTGGGACATTTTCCAATTGGTGACGGCCCGTCAACACCAGTCAAAGAGAAAATCAATTAAGCAAAAGAGCTTATCGGAACGGACTGGCCGGACCAGCGGGAGATAACTTTGATGCCTAAATGAGTTATCACTTTGAAGGTAAATCAGTATTTTTGAAATTCCCAAAATACCCCTCATTTTAGGGTTTAGATTTTTTTTTATAATTTTTTTTGCTTGAAATACAGGGGTATTTTGGGAATTTCAAAAAAAATTTACGGTGAAAACAAACAGAATGGGGTCTTCTGATAGAAATTGGAAGTTCGAGGGGTGAAACTGAAAGAAGTCAAAGATTGAGGGGGGTTTTTCAAATTGCGTGGAAGTTCAAGGGGCTTCTGTGAAGTTTCCCCTAAAATTTATTATGATTTTTTTTTTAAGGCAATTTATTATGACAAATTGATTTCATGGCGATCGGCACAGGGATTCAGATGGCTGGGCTCGATCATGGGGCCCAATACTTTATGGGCTTTGGATGGCGAGATCTAATAACGGGCCTCGATAGTACATAACGCGGGCTTTCGCTGGTTGATTATAATGGCGGTGGTTAGGGCTTGAACTACTGGCCCAATTCTGAACAAACATGTTGACTATTCTACTCTCTTTACTCCTCATGCTCAATTTGTTTTGAATCATGTTTTTTTTTTTTTTGTTTTAATGTCCATTAAATTCACAAAAAATTAATTGTGGAGAAACATCACTTAACTCCACTGAACTTTCATCATTTTTGCAATTTTCTCTACAAAATTAAAAAACTCTCAATTTAGTATATGAAACTTCCAATTTTTTACAATATCACCATTCATGTTAGGGTTTGAGGTTATTTTATTTATTTATTTATTTATTTTTAAAAAGAGGGTTTGAGGTTAAATTAGACGGTCAAAAGGACCCTTATACACCTGCAAAATTTATGAAATTACAAAAGTATCCTTAAATTACAATTAAATGTTTTTAAAAAGAAAAGTAAAACAAGGATATTTTGATAATTTCTACGTCCTCCGCTAAGATTTAACATAAAATCCTAACGGGTGGTGATATTGCAAAAAAATTGAAAGTTGAATACAAAAAATTGAAAAAAAATTTAATTTTGAGAGGAAAATTGCAAAAGTAATAAAAGTTTAGAAGGGTAAGTGAAGTTTTTCCTTTTAATTTTTGTTAAACAATTCACTAAAGACAACAATGTTTACTTTGAGTTTCATCCCACCATTTTTTTTGGTTGAAGCGTTGAAGGAACAAGCTACGAGAAACATTCTAATTCGAGGCTAGAGTAAAACTCTAATATTCCTAAACTTAAATCGCTCTTATTATGTTTCGATTTGTATGAATGTATATGCGTCTATTAGGATCAGGATTGCAACACAACGGAAAAATTAAAGAATGCAAATATTAATAAAACATATGCCCCTTTTATGACAATTTTAAGCGTGGTTAGAGCTAAAGGTGTTAGAACACCTAAAGTTAAAAAAAAAAAAGAAAAACAAAGAAAAAAGAAAATAGGAACAAAATTTAGGAAATTTTAGGAGGAACATGCTGCTCCGTTCGACTGGCAAATGACGTTGTTCAAACGACGACTAGTGACACATGACAACATGAGAAAAGTGTGGGAAAATCATGGTCCCGATCAAATCAAATAAAGATGAACCATTGCATTTGATCGGCATAACGTGCCCATTACGCTGGAGAACATCTTCACGTGTCAACCTGTGATTGAATGTTGACAGAAGATCAACGGTCTAGATCTCATCATGTGCCAAAATGATTGATAGGACACATTTTAATGTTGAACGTCAAATCACGCTCAATTGGCAAGTATCTCCACATGTCAATCAATGTGCGGTGAGACGTGGTAATGACATGACTCGAATTTATTGTTGCTGACTTGGTGTAAGTTGTTCGAAGGGCGGTATATCCCGTTTGATTGGCTGTGCAGAGTACTGAGAGATCAGCTAATTTAAAGAGACGAACATTGGAGAAAATTTTCATTTTCCTTCCTCTTGTTTTGGGCGATTCTATAGAAGGTTTTGTTAGTTTGTTGAGTCCTTTTGTGTGTAGAGAAAGAGGGAATGTAAGAGAGTCGTAAAGTAGGAGCTTGAAGTACACTCTCTTTGTAATTTCACTAAGATGGGTGATGGCTTACACCTCTGGCCTAAAAAACAAACGCTAAAAAATGCAAACGGGTGGGTGTCGGCTTACATGGTGGCCTAAAAAATACGTGCTAAAAAATGCAAGCAGGATATGACAAGATTTACCAAAATGCATGCGCAAAAAATGGGTTACGGAAGGCTTACAATGCTGGCTTTGCCGTGGGTGCGTCGTGACGGTGGTTCACCCTTTCGTTCCATGACATAATATGAAGAGGAAGTATATATATATATAATTTTTATTTTTTTATTTTTCTAATCATGAGTGGCATGATAGTGAATATGAAGAGGAAGTATGATAACTCTTGGGAAGGATTGAGAGGATTAATTTGTTGCGGTTATATGTTTGATCCATGACATAAATTAATTGGGTGTTGCATGTAAAGTTTTGGTTCAAAAAAATACATACATGTACGAAGGTGAATGGAATGGTAGCAAACTAATAATGCTTTTGTTTTGTTGTGTTGAATGAGCTGAACAGACTCGGAGTTGGCCTCGGCATTGCTGGGCTTAATCTAATTTGGGTCTGGTATGGCTTAGAAGGATGAGAGCTTGGAGTTTCTAGCTGAGCGAGCTTAATTTGTGCTTTTTGCAATTTGATGAGGTGCAGCTTTGATATCAATATATATACTAGTTTTTTTTAAAAAAAAATTATTATTATTTTAAGATAACCAAGGTATGCCCTGATTAGATCTCCAGAACACCGTTAAAAGCGCTTCATCCACATGCCCCGATTAGGTAAAGCTCACGATTTTGCTCGCAAGTGTAATCTTAAAGAATTGTTTGTATTTAAGAAGAGTCTAATCTTAGATCTTATTAGAATATATTATATTATTATGTTTCAATTTTAGGGTTTATTCCATTTCTTTAAAATATAATATATTATATTATGCAATTTTTTCGTCCTGTATTATTTGTTTATTAAATTTTTTATAAAAAGTCAATATTCATTTTTTTTAATCTTTTTTTAAATCATATTTTATTTGAATTTAAATTTAGAAGTGTAATTATGTATTAAATTAGGGGTAGATTAGACCCGTACACTTCCCCCCCCCCCTCTAAAACTGTTTATATTCTTTTTGTTTTTTGCAAAAATGAGCTTAAAAATGTAAAATTGGTCTTTGTGGTTGGCATAAATTACAGATCACTCTCTTTGGTATAAGAAAAAACTTAGAGATCCTTGTGGTTGGCCAAAATAACAAATCACTCCCTGAAGCAAATTTTCGTCAATCATTTTAACAGAATCCGTTAGTCTGCCACGTCAAACTTGTAAGGTGGCGCGCTATTATTAAATTTGCTTTAGGGAGTGATTTGTTATTTTGGACAATCACAAAGATTTCTAAATTTTTTCTTATACCACATGAAGTGATATGTAATTTAAGCCAACCATATAGACTAATTTTACATTTTTCCCCATATAGAGATATAACTCACATAGTTTTGATTTTTTTTTTTTATTAACTCCCCTTACAATACTAAAAAATTTTAATCCATTCCTTCCATCTCACTTTCGACATTTCATTAACGGAAATCATGTGAAGTGGATTCCAGATCACTAAAAAATTCTCCCCAAAAAAGAAAATGTTTGACAACAACAATGCATTGTCGCCACTATTTGTTTTTTGTTAATTTTATATATTTATTTTTTTGAAAGAAAGTTAATTTTATAATTGGTAACAATAACCACTCGCTGCCAATAAAGATGTTTTATTATTGGCAAAGACACATTGTTGTTGCGTTTAAAAATTAATTGTTTTTTTTTTCTTGTTTTATAATTTACACATTCATTTGAGCCTCTTTTGTATAATGTCGTTTTTTTTTTCCTCCATATGATCCCACAACTTGTCAACGTGTCATGGTAGAATTTTTCATTGCAATAATTCAATAATAGATCCGTTCTTTCTTCATAGCATGCATAAATCAAGTATAAAAATGACATACCTTCATTATTATCTAGACAAGTTTTCAATATTTGCATGATCAATCTCTTGTAAATGTCCAAAAGATATAAAAAAAACTGTGTTTTGTGTGTAAAAAGACTATTACTCTCAATCCTAATTTTACATATCGAGTGAATGAAGATTAATGGGCCAACTTCACTTATATATAAGATGAGAGTAAAGGCTTTCTTGTGTCTACAAAAGTTTTGGCCCATTCCATTATGGACCTAAAATTAAAGAAATGATTATGCTAGTCCATTCTAAAGGAATAAATCCAACATTTTTTAGTTGGTGATGTGTCGAAACCTGCAAGACAATGAACAGAGAGGTCAAAGGCTTACCAGAGCGGACCCGCAGGAAATAACTCCGATGTCTAAATCAGTATTTGTCTTTGAAGAGTGACAAGGAAATCACAATAAGCTTGAAAGTCAGTGTCGAGAAGAAAGAGTTAAAATGCTCACCTTGGCTTTCTCCCTTGATATATGTATTGACCATGCTTTTAATGAAGTTGATTCTCCTACTCCACAAATTCCAAAATTGGGGGAGTGATGTGGCTTGGGATGCGATTGGATGCCACATGTCAATAGGGGATGATTTCTTTTTCCCACGTGTGAGATCATGGATGGAGTTCGAGATTGACTAGAATTGATGTAACACATACTTCTTGATATGATGGCTCAAGAGATGGTGAGCTGACTACATTGGGACCCACATACTGATATCTAGCTAGCAGGGATAGGTACTTCGGGCAATTGAGACGAAAGGTAGGATGATTTGATCGTTGGACTATTATCCCTCACGATTGCCGATTTGCTTAAAGGGTGACCTTTGAACACTTGTTTTGTAGCTGAACAGCTCGAACTTAGTGTAATTCCCACTTGTTGATTGGGCCTTTAGCTTGGCAAGTAGGGATAGTTGGGCCGTTGGCCCATGTCCAAACAATGTGGATTTAAAGTTTGAATAATATTAAAGACTACACCCTTGTATCATTTCAAACATATTTGATTGATGTGACAGTGTTCATTAGTCTTTATTATTATTTTTTGTTTTTGTTTTTAACATGGGCAATCCAAACGCTAATGAGTGATAGATACTGTCACATCAGCCTAATAAAATATGAGTATAGTATATAATATTACTCTTAAAGGTTTATATGTTTCGATCTTCTCGCATCACACCCAACACTCTTTATCTTTTAGAACAGTATTATAATCCTTTCATATTCTTTGGAATTTATTCGAAACCCTAGCCTTTGATATTAGGGGCATTTTGAATTATAATGCTTCAAAATTCAAATGATTTGTTATTACTTTTGAGTGAAATTGACGAAAGTGAGATAAGATTCATAAGAAGACCTTATTAGAAAAGTTGGATACCAAACGAGATGTAAATAGAAAAATTGAAAATTTGGATGGGACGAGGATTTTGTATAATATAAAATAATAGCTATCGTTCTTTAACAACTAATAACTTTTAGAGAAATCAACTCTATTTTATAAAAATATTAAATAATTGTTTCACGGTGTAAATAATTTAATATAGTAATCGTAATTGTTCATATGATTTTCTACTAGAATCACCCTGTACAGTTCGCATGATTATGAGATTTTTTTTTTTTTTTTTTTGAAAAGATTATGAGACTTGGAGCGAAAGAAATATGTCTTTTTTGTTGGCTTGAATGGTACATGAGACCAGATGTAATAATAGCGTGGCAATTGGAAGTGAAATCATTTTTTTTTGACATGTAATTGGAAGTAAAATCATGAAACAGAAGGAAGGAGGGAAATAAAGTCAAGACAGACTTTGATACTGTCGTAGAGGCCTTAATGCAATGCAATGGAAAATTAAATATAAGAGTGGGAGAGAAAGAAAATAGAGCTCAAAATTTATGGATGGTTTGGTTTTAAATAGTTACTTTTTTTTTTTGGAATTATTATTATTATTTTTTCAAAAAAGAGAAAACTGGAAAAGAGAACTACAAAGAAAGATCATTTTCACTCCTAAAACGAAAAGCAAAAATAAAAGAGAAATAAAAAAATATATTACCAAAAATATAATTACCTGCAACTCATCTAACAACTTAATGTACACTAAAAGAGAGAAGAGCCTAAAAGGGTAACTAATAATAAATAGTTACGTACGTTTAGTATTAGATAGAAGAGTCTAAAAGGGCTAGCTCTTTTATTTATAAGAAAATTAAATTAAAATAAATGAAGATAATATAAGTATGATTGGCGGAGATAATATTATAATAAAATCTGATAATGTAAAAGGTAAAGGATGGTACTTAATATTGAAAGTAATTCAAGGAAAGAGAAGACAATAAAACAACGTAGTACTAGACTTGGGTAATGGATTGTGATTGCAGATGCATGCATCTTATGAATATGATAGTGGTAGTAGTTGTATCCTTGTCTTGATAATTACCACTTGTGGTCCCCTTTTTTTTTTGGTTGTCTTTTTTTTTTTTGACAATTACAATGTCTTGAGGACCAACCGTTGGAATGAATTATTGCTGCCTTGATTTTCATCATGGTTCATCCCTTAATTTATGAGGGAGGAATGCTAGGCGAGCATTCTTAGCTGTCTTTTTAAATTTTACTAGTTATTTCGATTAAAAATTATTTTTTTCTATTATAATTATTTATTTTTTTAAAGCATTTATATCAGCCTCACTATTTTAATTATTCATTTTTACTATTCCATTAAATTTTTTTTTTTCAAAGATTTCTTTATCATTTCTCTAATAGTTTATATTTTTTTAATTTTTTTTAATAGTCATTTTTTTAACTTTTATATTTTTTTAAACAACAAAGAAGAAGTTCATTGTCATTTATTAAAAAAACAAAGAAGATCAAAACAATATAAACATATCAATAATCATTCATACAACAAGCAATCTTTTTGTTAAAAAAAATGACTAATCAGCTTCTTCTTCCTTTTCTTTTTTTTATTTATATTTTTATTTTTATAAAAAAAATATTATGATAATAAAATGGAGATGAGAGAAGATGGGGGGAGAAGAAAAATAAAAGAGAAGAAAAAGAAAAAGAAAAAGAAAAGAGAATGCAGGGTGGGAGAGAAAGAAAACAAAAAGAAAAAAAAATGTGAGAGAATAGTACTCACTATTGTTGGTGAGTCGGTGACTAGCTATTGCGCACTAACCAAAATGTTTTTTTGTTAAAATAATGAGTTTGTTGAAAAGGATTTTTGTGCTTTTTGGGTAAATGACAGAAATTAGTTACAAACTGGTTTGTAGCTAATTTCTATCCTTTGGGTAAATTTACGGCTGGCAAGAATGCTCTACAATATCTGGCATGTGCCCACCCTTAATAAAGACTAATTCAACATATTAAACTCTCATTTCATTTTTAATATTCTTTTTTGTTTTAACAATAATTAATCTAAGAGCTAATTGTTCTTCGTAAAAACAAGTCAATTCTTTTTTCCATGTGTGTTTAAACTGTTCAAAACTAATTAAAGTTTGATGGATGCTAACTACCCTCGGATTAGGGGTTGGACAAGTAGCTCTTATTATATGGTCCAGCCTTACAACATAATCTCATGCCCCCAAATCCCCCCGGGAGTAGGGTAGGACAAGACTAAATATATAGTTTTCACCTACCATGGTAGCGGGGCTTCAATTCAAAATTGCCAAATAAGGTCTTATTTCAGCATTGGACTTTTTTTTTTAATTCTTTTTAATTTTTAATTTTTATAAATCAGCATTTAAAAAAGACATGTGTTTCTTAGTAGGTGAAAATACATATTTTTTTAATAGCATTTACATTTTACTTAAATGACACATGTCGCTTTCAAAAACTCATATAAATCAATTTTAAAAAAATTTATATCTTTAACATTAAGCTCATGTTAAATGAGTGAAAATTCTATCAATAACTACATATATTCTATTAAAATATTAATTATTAAAAAAAATTATACTAAAATATTAAACTATTAACTACATATATTCTATTACTTTTGTTTTAATTAAATATTTCAAAATAGAGTCTCACATATTAAAACAGATTATTAAAATACTAATTAAATAATGAAATTTATTTATTGTTTAAAAAAATTAATTAATTTTTTATCAAATTTATATGAGTATTTTTGTTTTTTTTTTTTAAAAAAATATCTGTGAGATCATTTTTGTCTTTTTGCTAGCCTTAAGGGATATTGTCTAATTGGAAGTTTGGGGGAGAAATGAGGAGATTGTCAATTAGGGTATAGTTTGAGATAGTATGTGAACTTTACCCATTTTTTAGATGAAATGGATGAAACCTGAAAAATATGTGATTCTCACATGTCAATAAATACAATATTTTTAGAGACTAAATTAAAAGAATTCCTATTACCCAGTTGGTTGAAAATTTATATCATTTTCATAATACTGATGATAAATAGCTTTGAGGTTAGTGGGTTTTCAGAGGTAAGGACAACCTAATCCATGGACCATAATTAGGGGTGTTAGATGAGCCTAGTCGCTTGTGAACTCGGCTCGGTTAAACTCAATTCGGTCTTGATTCGAATAATAAATGAATTGTTCGTAAATACAATAATATGTTTAAATATTAAAAAAGACATACTTGTATAAACTCAGTTCAGCTCGGATAAACTTGTATAAATTCGTATAACTTCATTTTTACAAATTTTTTAAGTATTATTTTAATTTTATAATAAGATCATCTTCAGTAAAAGGAAATTATCTTCATAATAGGATAAAAATAACTTGAATTATTGTTGTTGTAAGTTTAGTTTTAGAGATTTATGCGTACATGAGTGTGTTTGTGAGTAGGTGCGGATATATTTGTGTGTGCACACACGTGTTTGTGTTTATGTATGTGTATAATGAATTTATATATTACATATAAACTCAATATTAGATTATTTAAGATTCAAATTAATTTATTTAATTAACTCAAATGAGAAACGTTTAACAATAATTAATTAATTAATTATAAGTAGGATTTATGAAAAGATAAATAATCATAATCTTTATTTTATATAAAAAAAATGAATAAGTTAATAAAGTAGCTTGTGAGCTCGACTCGTGTTTAAAATAAAATTAAATGAGCCAAGATTAAACAAAATATCTAGCTCGTTGATAAGTTTGAGCTCAACTCGTGTTCAAAATAAAATTAAATCATTTAAACTTAAACATTCAATCCTTAACTCAAATATAGCCCTACTAACCGAAATATGGAGGCCCATCCATTTTTGTGCCATACCTCTTTCACTCAAATTGTCAACTTTCCAATAAAAGAGCGTGATCCATTTTGAAAAGTCAACAATTTAGGTAGGGGAATTGGCTCATGAAGGGGATGACTTCCTTTGTAATACAACTATGTTTGTTAAGCACCTCTCCTCCCCTTTTTCTTCCTTTTTTTTTTTTGGTTTTTTGTTTTTTTTCTCAAAAGTCAACTTCAATTTTAATATTTCATTAATAATTTTTGAACAAAAAATTCACAATATTCTGTCTATTTTATATCACATCAATCCCTTCCTATTATTATTAACCCAAAAATAAAATAAAAACACCACTAAATCTTTAACAAACACCCCCAACAATTTTTTTTGAACTCTTGCAGGGGCCACGACCCCTTCTGGCGTGTAAGAAGCTCCGTCTCCAATTCATTTTCTCTACCCACTTCCAAAGAAGCGGTGGATTTTGCACTCCCTCAACAACGCTCTCTCTCTCGTACGTGTTACTTCATATTTACGCCCCATAAATCAAACGTGCCTTTGCTTTTCAAATCTTCTAGTGCTTTAATTCAAAGACAGTGACTAACCCACTCCAATATATGACAAGTGTCATTTATTAACATTGAGTTCCTCAAAATTCAATGTGTGGATTCTTAGGTAGTAGAATGAAAGTTAATGACTATTGAATTTTGAGGAATCCAATATTAATAGATGACACTTGTTATGTAATAGAGTGGATTAAATGAAATTTTCTCCGCCCTGAATTGGAGGAAAGTACTGTCCAAACTGATAGGCACTTGTCTAATTTATTTCTATTATACATAGAGTGATGAAATACACAATTGGGACCACTTTCCTTTTTTACAAGTTTGATTCCGGCGCAAATTAATTATGGTGATCATACGGTGATCATCTGCTGTGGGCATGCCAGTACATGATTATGATCTTAAAGCATTTACATAGGTTTCTTTGTGTTTTTTCATAATTTTAAAGAACTAAACTACTTTTTTGTTTCCCTATCTAAATATACTCTACAATAGTCCCCATTAATTTTTTCCTATATGATTAAAATATAATTTTCTATTTTCTTCTCCATCAACTTCTCTCATTTCACCTCCCCTGTTCCGTTTCTTCCAAGAGCAAAGCCACGCTTTCCCTATACCATTAAAAGCAAACACCATCGTCAAAAGCAAATGCCATGGGTCTTTCACAGTCATTGACGATGTAGAGATACATGCAAAGATCTAGCAAAAGCAAACGCCATTGCACAAAAATCAGTACTATGGGTTTCACCATTGGTTTGAACTTGCTGCCCCTCTTAGCCATGGTGGCCACCAACATCCTCTCCCTCCTGGTCACCACCAGTCTTCCACAAAACCCACCACTATCACCACCCCATTAGATCTTCTCCTATACCCCCGCCATATACCTAGCTATTTACCATACCTAATTCACACCAAATGACTTGACTTATTTGAAGTGACTTCTCTTTGGATTCATAATAACTCTATTAATGTTTATACCTATTATATTTAAGTCTAGAATAATTTGTACACCTACATGCTATATTTGTATATATGAATAAGTCTATAATAATTTCTACATCATGTGGGTACTTAGAGGATTTTAGTATAGGACAATATATGCTACTTGTTCATCTACATTTACTTATCTTTGTTCATATCTTCCTACATAAATAATAATAATAATAATAATAAAATAATAATATAACTATGTCATGTAAGAAGAGATGAACAAAGATTAATAAATGAAAATGGACAAAAATAAGTAAATAGAGATAGACAAATAACATTGTCCTTTAATATAAGCTTTTTGATTTTCGTCGGATGAGAGAGAAAGAAGAGAGAGAAGCAAGTACAAGTAGATAACTCAAAAACATTATTGATCCTATTTTGTTGCTTTGATTTTTTATTGAACCCGGCCCATGCATCATTATATATATATATATATATACAGTAAAGCAGAATAGTAGTGATAAGTTATTTCTGTAATTCTATCTTTCTTATTCTCTCTTAGCTTGAAGATAGTTTGTGTAAGCGATCGATAATGGCAAGAAAATGCTCACATTGTGGGAATATAGGTCACAATTCAAGGACTTGCGCGGCTCATAAAGAGAGTGTTGTTGGTAAATTTAGGCTATTTGGCGTGCAAATCGACTTATCTTCTTCCTCTTCTTCTTCACCTTCTTCTTGTTGTATGACGAAGAGTTTAAGCCGGGATTGCTTGTCATCCTCCTCAACAACCTCTTCTTCATCATCTTCTCGCGTTACTTTGGATCAAACATTTTATAATATGCGTTATCAATTTAGTTCTCATGACCCCATTATTCCTACAAATCAACCAAGAAAGAAGGGTGAGAACCAGTTTGTTAATCTCAATCTTAATTTGTGCTTCTTTCTCTCTCTCTATACACACACACACACACACACACACATATATAAAATATGTATTTATTTTGGTTGGCATCTTTCTGAGAACTCTCTTGTGAACACGTTAGTATAGCTCTAAGATGTTTTAACTATATATTAATGTTTATAAACATGTTAGTTTATTGATGTTAATTGTCAATTACAAGGATATAGATGTCGATTAATGTTTTGGTGATACATAAAATGTTGTTAGGTGTGCCATGGACGGAGGAGGAGCACCGGATGTTTCTGGTTGGGCTGGAAAGGCTAGGTAAGGGAGATTGGAAGGGCATCTCTAAGATCTTTGTCACTACAAGAACTTCAACCCAAGTCGCCAGCCATGCACAAAAATATT
This sequence comes from Betula pendula, assembly GCA_900184695.1. Lineage (NCBI taxonomy): Eukaryota > Viridiplantae > Streptophyta > Magnoliopsida > Fagales > Betulaceae > Betula > Betula pendula. The sequence continues at coordinate 41,411 of FXXK01001939.1, forward strand.
TTCTTCGTCAGAACCGCCTCAACAAAAGAAGTATTCTCCAATCCCGCCTTTTCGATGTACGTAATAACCTCAAACCCCTTCCTTTTACTTATCATTTCTAATGGCCGACTCATCTTGCACTTAATGCATGAAAGTTTCAACGAGTCCTTGAATCAGTTTTTATTTTTTTTAAAAAAAAATTAAAAAAAAAATAGTTAAAACTACCACATCGGCTCTAAATAGACTTTCTTGGTTAATATATTTGTTGCATGTGAAGGCGAGAAGGGACATATTCACATCTCAATTGGTTAATACAAGCGTGTGGAAGGTTAGTGAAGCTTCTGTTCCATTTGGGAGGATTTCACCGAAGAAAACTGCAAGTTGTACGGTATTCGACTCCACCAACTCAGATAATTATGGAAAAGTTGGCCTTTCTGTGAGGCCTAATACGTTCAAAGTGCAGCAGCTAATTTAGAAGCAACTCCAATATTGCCACTGGAAGAAAGTAAATTAATTATGTTCTCAGGGACTTCTAAACATACTGTTTTACGAACCCATGTTTCTATGGAGAAATAGTTGGGGGAATAACATTCCCAAATATATCTATTATATTATTTGTTTTGGTGAATGAGCAACTTTATTAACAAATCCAACAATTTGTATATCTAATAAATTTGTATTAGACATACAAATATATCTAATTGTATGTAATAAAAATTCAAATCTAAGATTTGGGAGACTTAATCAAGGTTTTGTCATGCGCAGCAATACATGTTTTAATAGCTTTTTTTACCCCTACTTTTTCAATTCATGCATGTATATATATAAGAACACTTATAATGAGTTCTCTAAAATTTCTCCACATTTAATTCTAAAAGTATTTTTTAACGAATTTAACTAGGTATTTTTTCAAACCACTAAACAACAATCTCTATGAATAATTATCTACTTTAAATAAATAATATTTTTTATTAATAACATTAATTACCATGAAACCAACTTTTCAGCTCTCGGTAACTGTCGATGGAAGTTGAACTGAATGCACATATTCATTCCATTTTAATTGATTTCAAGCCAAAAATTCAATGCTTTTAATTGATTTCAAGCAAAAAATTCTATGTTTCTAATTCACCCACGTCCACGCCAAAAGCATTCTACCCATTTAAATTCAATTCAACTATGTAAAACATGTGGACGACCAGCATCTAAATTCAATGCTGAATGGTGGAATTGAATGCTAAATTCAATTCACGGCTATTTTCTGCACTCATACGGACATATAATAGCAAAATAATAGAAACCCAAATCACGGCTAATTTCAACAAACATACGGTTAAAAGCATCTTTATCCGGTTCTTTATTTTTATCCTTAAAGTAGGGAGTAAAATCAATTTTTCCTACTTTAGAAAGCTACTTTTTTTAAACACCTACATCCGGCTCCCTACTTTAGGGATCCATTTTGACTTTTTCATTTAAATATTAATATTTTTTTAAAAAAATTTAATTCTTTCTCTAATATTCATATATTTTTTTAAAATGAGTCTTTTTGTTTTGTTTTGTTTTGTTTTTTTTTTTTTTTGGAAAGTAACGGTCACAAAGGTTGCTATTAATTAACATGAGACTTGCCACTAACGGTCATATTTTTTGAGGCTAGATAGATTAACATGGGATATAAAAAAAATTGTGATAGTAGCGCAGGGAGGAGCAACAGATGGAGAAGGTCTGCGTGAACGTTCAACCTTTCCTCCGTGCATGAAAGGATGAAAGAGAAAGAAAAGAAACAATGAAACAGAAATAAAAGAGGAAAACAAATAAAATTAAAAAGTATGAAAGAGAAACTAATATTTTATTATAAAAAAGAAGAGTAGGGAGTGAAATGGCTCCCTATTAGTAAAAAACCATTTCATTCTTCATACTTTTTTTTTTCAAAGTAGGGAGCCGGATGTGAACAATAAAATGGTCAAAAATCCATTTTAACTCCCTACTATAGGGATATCCCTGTAGTAGGGAGCCGGATAAGAATGCTCTAATAGAACAATACCAAAGCATGAAGGGGAAAATCAAACACATCATTTGGATTCAAACCCCAGAATCGAAAATCAAACAAACCCTAGAACTGAAAATCAAACCCAAAAACCAGAAACTTAAACAAACTCAAACTCAAAAGGATTCTTACAAAATCACACTTTGGTCAAAATTCCTACAAAAACGCAGCAAAATGGTCAAAAATCACGGCTAATAGAAAACCCATGAACCCATATTCAGAAAATGAAACACCTTTATATACTTATTCATCCACTCGGTCTGGATCTGAAGCAAGTGTTTAGTGCTATACCTAAAGAAAGTTGTAGATCTAAGTACACTCGGTCTGAATATGAAACTCAAGCATCCACTTGATCTAGTCCACCCTTCCCGTGGTCCTCTTCCTCTTCCTCTCTCTCTCTATGCCTGGTTTGTTTCAACACAAGAGGAAGATTAATCTCTCTGCCTGGTGGCTCGTTTCAGCACAAAGAAAGATCTAGAAGGCTCTGTCTCTCTCTGCCTGGTTCGTTTAGTGGAGAGGACAAGAGAGAGAAACAAAAGCCTGGTTTGTTCAGAGAGGACGAGAGAGAGAGATAAACAAATGGCGCCAAGCTGATGAAAAAGTAATAATAAAAAAAGTTTAAATTTTCAGTTTTAGCTCTTTAGATTTAAAGAGCAAATATGATAAATGTTAAATTTAACTTTAAATATAGAGTTCGTTAAATTGACGTTTTTGTGTATTTTGTTAAAAATTTAGAGAAAATTTATATTTAAAAAGTTCATTGTAAGTGCTCTAACCATCTTTTTCTTCAGGGGAGTTGAACAGCTTTTACCACATTATAGAGGCATGTGTTTTAATTAACAATTTTTTTTTTCATTTACCTGTAGGTCTCAAAGACTGTTTCCCCGAGTAATGCTATGAAAGGCTTCCGTATCCCCTTCCCATCTGTTTGAGTATTAAAAAAATAAATAAAATTTCACTCTGCTTTTAGTTTTCATTTTTTTCCATTTCTTCCCACCCGCTTTTCTCTCTCTCTCTCCACAGACCCACCGCATGTGCTCACTATCGTCGTTGAATACACCGGCTACTTCTAGTTTTCATTTGCCCCCGTTTCTTGCCACCCTTCTCTCTCTCTCTCTCTCTCTCTCCACACACCCACAGCCAAACACCAAGTTTTGAGGCGTTAGTCTACTTAGTTAAGACTTAAAAATAAGAGTTTGTTGATTTTATGATGTTGATCTATTTTGGTTCTTCTAATTAACCCTATTCTTAATTATTTTAAAATCTCAATTCAGTAGCTTATAGAAAGGCACAAGAGAGCTTTATTTGAAGCTCTAGAAAAGGTTAAAGCGGGTAAGCACACAATGCACACAGAAGTGCTCGAATGCCAGCTTGTAGTCAGGTATGTATGGCTTCTTGGATGGTGACGATGATGGGTCCAAACCCGGCCTGGCCTTGCCCCCGTATAAGTGCCTCCAAACCAGTGTCGCGAAGAAGAGGAGCTGCTCCGAGAAGGGAAGAACCAGAGGCCCGAGCGTGGTGATGTTGGTTTTGAGAGCATCGCCCCCGATTTCTTAAGGTCTTTGCTCACCCTTATTCCCTTGAATCTCTGTTCATCTTCCTCCTGGTAAACGCTCCTGTTGCATTACATTTTAGCCGTTAGACCATTTATACTAAAAATTAAGCAGAAAAGTGAATTTAATAATGACAACATCCAAAAAGAAAAAGAAACCAAGAAAAAAAAAAAAAAAGTAGACATATCCCTCAAATTGAGTAATGCTAGATTGAAGAAGGATCTATGTCTTCTCAAAATTAATGTGATTTTTAGAATTATAATTGAATCAAAATTTAATAAGCAATTATTACAAATTTAATAGTGATTTTAAAAGCCATGACCTGGGTTATGCTTTGGTTTTTTCTCTATTATTATTCCTCTCAAATTACTATTTTATTATCAATCCTTTAAACTATCAAAAAAACTGTAAATATCTTCAATAAAAAAAATACCCTTCATAAAAAAAATCTAAAGTTATTTTTAAAAAAAAAAGTATCAAAAAATCTATACATATATAGTTTTTTTTAAAAAAAAAAAAAAAAACAAAAAAAAAAAACCAACCCCCTTGGTTTTCTAATTTTTTTTTTCAATTTTCTTTTTTTAATTTTTGTCTTTTTTTTTTTTAGATTGTGATTTTGCCAGAGGTAAACTGGATACAGAGTGGCAATTTTAGGCATCAATTTCCAACAAACCAGACCATTACACGATCGAATTTTCAAGGATTACATTTACTCGGGTCTTGATCTTTGGGATAAACAAGTTGGAAACTTTTTCTTCTTTCTCATGCAACCCAAATAAGTAGATCGTTGAATTTTGAACGATAACGCAAGTACGTGGCCGGGTACTACTTTTGAAAAGTACAGTTTAGCGAAGCGAGGGTCCAACACCAGATCACGCCAGTTTTTTTACATACGAACCTGCATTGAAGCAAAGTCCTCAATGGAAGTCTACGTAAGATATCCATCACAATGGGCGCCGGCAGCTCCAATATGAAGCAATGCTTAGACGGTTCAGGTTTTTTTTCAAGAAACATTTCTGTAAAAAAAATAAAATAATAAATAGTTATAATATACGTCCAGGAAAAAACAAAAAATTCCTCAAATCTCATCGATCCTATAATTTTTAATAGGATTATGCATCATGGAAACGTTTAAACTATAGATTCCAATGAACTTTTCTCATAGCAAAAAAACTACAAAAGTTTCTTTTTCTCCTCCTTGTTGTTGAGTATATTAATTAAACCACAGAAGATAGTACGTAGCATGCATACCTACTCTGGAGGCGCTGTGAAGGCCAAGCCAACAGCGCCGCCGGGCTTGATCTCCTGTGCTCATCAATTTTCACCAGCAAACTACACAGACCATTACACGTATGACCGATAGGATGACTTAGGCTTCATAGATTAGCTTTTAAAAGAGCTCACATTTTGAGAGATATGTACGCGGAATTTTTTAGATTTTTAAACTATGAAGCTATCTTTAGCCTTTTTCAAAGCTAGGCGTCTTTTTGGGATAAAAATATATGAAAAAATTCACTCTAAAAACACGCTAAGCTTTGATACTAACTGATGCTACGTAGAATTAAAATTGTTTTGATAAAGTATGATAGCATCAGAAGTTAAGAATTGACAACTGAAAAAAAAAAAAAAAAAAAAACTCAGGAAAAGAGAAAATAACAATTAAGAAAGAAAAAGACTCTAGTTAAACATACAATAACTTTCAAGGACTAAAATTATATTTATATTCCAAAACTGCATTATTTCATTGAGTGTAAATCCCTTATATAGACTAAGATATATTCTTAACTTAACAAGAAAAAAAAAATCTAAACAAATTTTAATTGGAAAAGAAAAGGACAGAGTTTTCCTCCAAACTAGGTTGGAGGAACTTCCTCCAACCCCATCTATAAAAGTCCATGTGTCCTTTGCATGTGAGAAGCACATGCATTTTTTAATTGCAAGGACAAAGTTGGAATAAGCACATGCATTTTTTATAAATTTTTACAATTTTCCTTGCAATTAAAAAATGCATGTGTTTCTCACATGCAAAAAGACACATGGCACTTTTATAGAATTAGGTGAGGAAGTTCCTCCAACCTAATTTGGAGGAAAACTATGTCCAAAAGGAAAATCTAATGTTAGTGGCAAATGAAAATCTAATCCTAATGGAAAAGGAAAAACCAAATCCTTGTTGAAAATGAAAATTGAAATGAATAAATAAAATAAACCAACACTAATATCATTTTTCTCCTGCATGAGATTGAGAGATGGAGGGCCCATCGGTCATTTTTCGCTTAACCGGGAGACGCCCTAGAGGAAGGTACGCCTTTAGTTTAATTGTGTTTATGAGCCATTTGAGTATTCAAATTTGGTTTGATTGAATTTGGCGTTCTCAACTGCAAAGCGCTCCACATTATCCTAGGCTGGGGATAGAAAAAGGTATACTCAGTTATCCTAGTTATTACTTACAAAGAAAAAAAAGTTATCCTAGTTACGTACGTTCGGCCAAGCTTCCTTAGCTTCTTGCTACTTGGGATAAGTATAAGCAAGTAATTAACTTAGTTGAATTCATGAGTTAATTGATATTTTAATTACTTTACCTAATTATATAAATCTCCTACTCAACTGGATATAACTCATTCGTAAATTACTATCAGTTTTTAAGTCATCGAACAATGTTTTCTTTCCTCCCTATATTATTATATATAGTGTCAACCAATAAATTCTATCCTAAAAATTCCGCATATCCACTTTTGCACCACATGTTTCTCCTCTTTAAACTCTTAAAAGAGGGCCTTTTTTAAATGTAGGAAAAATATCAAAATAACGCCTCGTGATTTGAGCTTTTATCAACTAATTCTTAAAGTTTTTAATTTATCAGTTGAATCCATGAGATTCGAGGTGATATATCCCCTTCCTATCGGTTTACATTTTTTTTTTTTATCGGATTGCTTGCAAAATTCCTTTCTTAACCAAAAGAAAAATGATCAAAAAACGAAAAAATACAATAGAAAAAAGAAACCAAAAAACGACGAAGGAGCCAACCCGTCTACCCACTTTAAGCAGAGCAAGGCGTCTCCACCCCTTTGCATAAAGGGGTGGACAGAACACCCCCTTCGCATGGATGGACGCAACACCTTCTATCCATCCCCTATGTGCCACATATATTTTCGTTTTTTTTGTTTTGCCTTTCTTATAATATATTTCCTTCAGAGTTAAAGAAAATTTTCACGAGCATTCTCTCACAAAAATTAATAGAACAGAAACAGGACTTTTTTGATACCACCTCATATATATATTAGGATCTAATTGATAAAATTAAAAAGTCAAGGAACTAATTGATAAAAATCCAAACCACAAAGGACCCTTTTTTACATTTTTCCTTTAGATTATGTTACAACCAACCGGGCGCTGTCTATCAGATGTCATACTAAAAAACTAAATAATTTTGAGAATAGAAAAGAAAATACAGTTCCGTGCTGTTTTGTACATGGGGAGGAAAAAAAAAAAGAAAAAGAAAAGAAAAGGATCTTATGATGAAACAGGCATGCCTTGATACATTCAAAATTCTACACTCTTTGAAGTTACCTACGAATCACGATTTACTTTAGATTACAAAATGGAAACTATGTTACACTTGAAAAGAATAGGCCTCCACAAATGTGTGACGCAGTGGAGACGAATGAATCATAGATAGAGCTTCATCTGTTACTCACTCCTTTCACCAGTTAGATTTTACCTCTTTCCCCCCCGTACTTGCATTTCTTTGGTTTCAAATTGAGTGGTTGATTCCTCGCCTGATCAGTAACAGGTAACAGAAACCCTCATGGAAAAGCCTCGTATAGAGAACAGCAATGCAATCAACTTCATTGACACTGTTGGGAAAGGAGGGCTAAAGTATAACTTGTCATATAACTCTGAAATTCCCTTTCACTTCATATATATATAGAGTATTCACGAATCATGAGGTTCCTCGTCAATCAATATAACACGCTGCTTTCCACTCTCTGACCGGAGATTATCTCCTTTAAATACAATCTGAAATCAAAACAAAATAAGATGCCTTTCCAACCCCAAAAAAAAAAAAAACTCTCGGAAGGATAAGGAGAAAAACTATGATTAGAGTGACCTTTTAACCAAGAAAGTGAAAGAACGCATAGAACTGGTAATTCTATCATAGCTAAGCATCTAGACGATTGACTTTCTACTAGTAATTACCTCAACAGAACTGTCAGGGGAGAACCACCGCAACAGCACGCCAAGGTGCACTACAGCAGGAATAAGCTTGAAAAGCAAAGGAGTTGTCACCTGGAGAAGTTTTTATGAATGATCCAATCAGAAAGCACATTACTATGATAAGGAAGATCACCAATGCAGCCATGATCATATTTATCACTCATAAATATAATAAGACCACTTCCCTCAACAATCTTGAGTCCTCAAGTGCCCAAGTCCTATGAACTCAAAATGATCACCAAAACCTTTCCTTCTAGAATAAACTAAAGTAATATCGAAGCTTCATTTCAACACAGAAAAGCAAGGACACGTAACTGTTAAAAACAAATCAATTTAAGCCTTTATAAGAATAATATTTCAAGCTGCTGGCAAGGTCTGTTCCTCTCGTTTCTAATCAGCATGCCCTAGTCATTTCAAATCCAGGAAATTTGCAGCAAGGGAGAATTAAACATTACAAACATTTCTGGTTTGGTTGCATTTTTTTTTTTTTGGATAAATAGATAAATAAGTTTGGTTGCATTTTTGACATTGTAACTTATTCTAACTTTGATAATCCATCATTCAGGAGGTTAAAGTGAAGTTCACCATACATCTAAAAGAATTATTTAAAAAGATTAAAGATTAAGAAATGTAACAGACACTCTCAACACTTCTATTTAGAATTTTTTTTTTTTGACGGAAACCCTTCCAAGGCAGGGCCACTTTGTATTCCTTACCCCTGGCTCAGCAAACCCCGAGACTTCGTACAAAATGCTCACCTCCCACACGAATCGGGTAAAACTTTTGCTTTGCCAACAACTGTGGCCCCAAAGAATTGTCTTTTCAGAATAATTGTGTGATGTAAGTTTGTTATTTGTCAACAAACAGTTAAATGTTGTGGGAGAAAAAAACAAAAAAGTACCATCCAAAGCATGCATGGACTCCATCAACTACACATTATATCAGTTAAAACGTTGAATAAAATAACTTCATACCAGACTAAGAGCTGTAGTCCCAAGAAGCAACAGGTACACTTTCCCCTGAAAATGTTCAAAGTTTCAGCTCTACAGCTCATAATTTCCACATACTTTCCTGCTAGAAGATAGGGGTTTAAAGATCTAGAAACATGGCCATAGTGATATACTATGGTCATTAGTGAACAATGAGGGCACCAGACATGTTTACTATACAAAATTTTCTTAGCAAGAAAATTTTTCTGTTTTAAGCATCAACATGAAAAACTGGAACTGTAATACTAACCTCAACTAGATGAAGATTAGAAGCACGACTGAGAAGAACAAAAGCAAATTCCCCTATCTGTGCCAGAGACATTCCGACCTGTACATGCACCCAAATTCCCTCAAAAATTGAAAAATATTTAACAAAGAGTGATATAACCATTGTGATATCTAAAATCTTACAAGAAGCGCAGTCTTGTTGTTGTAACCAAATCCCTTGACAACAGTGGCGATTATTATTGTTTTTATAATGATCACCAAAATAACTGATGCTAGTAATATATCCACATGGTTCCAGAGAAACTGAACATGGATCAACATCCCAATGCTGGCCAGAAAAAGAGCAGCAAAAAGATTGCGAATGGGTTCAATCTGCACAGAAAATAAAATTCAAGTGCAGGATCACTCACAGTACAACTCAATACCACCTAGTAAATGTCTACTGTCAGAAGACTCCAACTTGAGACCAATATTTTACCTTAGACAGATGAATCACAACATATTACATATCATAATATCTGTGCATGACAGGCATGCAGTCTTTATTTTACATGATATTACAGAAAAACCAGGGGTAAAACCACCACTACTACACTTGGAGGGAAACTAAATATGCCAAAACTTGGATGTCAGACAGACTAGTAAACTACTACTTCTGATGACAGATAGCGAAATTAAATAGCCTTACTTGTTCTAGTGTATGTTGTGCAAGATCAGTCGTTGATATCATCACTCCAGCAGCAAAGGAGCCAAGTTCTAGACTTAGCCCCAGCTTATCACTACACTGAAATTGTACAAACAATTAGATAATAGCCGCATGCTTAGGGTCAAAATATAGTATATGCAAGAAATACAAGGCCATGACTCACAAGGTCTTTTCAGAAAAATAAAATGTTTTTCTGCAGCAATCAACACTAGCTAACAAGGAAACTCCAATTATAGCCTTTTATGCAGTGTCAGATGTACTTCTATTCTAATCTTTTTCACATTTCCATTCTCTGGATGTACCATATCTACATGATTATGGCAAATGAAAAAACTTAAGGTGTCCTTGATATAAAGAAAATTTAAATCCACTTTCTTCATTTTACGCATAGATGATCAATATAATCACAAATTTCCATGATAGTGTCCTTTGGGTGATATTTAAATAAACTAACTTCATGCAGCATCTTTAATCAGCTGAGATCACCATTTCTCATATTACAACAGAACTTATCATTCAGACACAATACAACAGGTTTAAAACTTGGCCATTGCAATCCAGGGGCTTAATGCTTGTACTACCATGAAAAAGCATGGACAATGAACCGATGGTAGTTTTTTTGTGGAATTGAAAGCGTGGAGGAAAAAAATTCCCTATTGAGTGTCAACCTTTCTGCCAAATTAGGAGACATTGAATCAAGATACTGAAATTCTCACTTTCCTCTATCAAACTTACTATGCATAAAAGAAAGCAAATGAAATTAGCGGCCATTGTGGAAACCACAATCAAACATATGATGTGTCAGTAAATTACTGAGCATCCTCAAACTCTAATTTTCAAACATGAAAGAATGGCAAATGAATACTGGATGAAGATAGAGTAACATCTAAACCAAAGCAAGAATTCCAGAGAGATGAAGAATTAGGAAGCAAAGCAAGAATTCCAGAGAGATGAAGAATTAGGAAGCAAAACCAACCCAGGCTACAAGCAAGCAGAACGCAACTGATGCCAATTGATATAGTTCATTGGTCTGCATAGGTAAAAATATAATTAAAAACAGATCAAATTGAAATGTAGCTCATGCACACATACGATCAGCAATCTTTCAGAAACACACACCTGTGATTATATATATATATATGATAGGTTTTGAATCTTTAGCAGTATGTAAATGACAAGTAACCATACCTGTGATGATAGGCTTATCATCAGTTTAAGTAACCAAGGAACACAAGTACGAGACAAAATTGTCAGAATAGCCAAAAATGAAATTAATACCACCAACCTGCCAAAGAGAATAAGTACGATGTTATAAGAGATAATATTGCCAGAATAGCCAAAAAGTTGTGAGTTTCATTTCATCTGCAGAATAGCTATGTGTGTATATCATTTCAATATATAATCTGTTAAATTCGTACACTTCACATTGTTTCTGTATGGAATACCCATGGCCCCATCACTCTCACCAATAAAAAAATACACACCATACTTTATGTAGTATTGTAGCCATAAGGGGCCATCGAGTCACTTTCAAGTCCTTTTGCTATATGCTAAGTAGCAAAACACATCTTCTAAGTAGTCATTTCCATATCAGACACAGTGACACTTCTCAGAAAAAGAGAAAGGAGGTTGAAACTTGGAGCATTTCACAAGTTCATTACTTACAGTTTAGTCATGGACATCACTCCTTGAAGAACACCAGAAGTCCCACCCAGTACTGGAAGCAAAGCAAACAGTAAACCCACGGCACAGTCCTGCAGGGCAAAAAGTTCTAACGAGTAAAAGAGCGTTTGAAAGTAGAACTTTAGTGTTCACATCAAGCATTTGAGTAGTAGAAAGAAGACACCTAATGGTGAGTCCATTGAAGGAAGATTCTTAAAAAAAGAAAAAGAAAAAAGAAAAGAAAAATCAGCTAAATACCTGCAGAATAAGGATGCCAATGGTAACTTGGCCCTGAAGCGCATTAGTAGAGTTCTTTTCCATCAAAAACTTCAATACCTGTGTCCCAAAGAAAAAAACTTCACCATTACAGACAATATTCATTATAGGACCAAGTAGATAGATATAGAACTGCAAGCACATGCACACATAAGACAGATTCAAGATAAAGTTTTACCACTGCTGTTGAAGACATAGAAAGGAATGCGCCAACAAATACCCCCTCAGAAGCTTTACCACCACATAACTGCAAAAGGAATCAACTCAAATTTGCAGCATTGAGAACGAGAAACATCACTACTTTTGAAAATGATAATCGAAACTTAAAAAGGTTGGCATCAAAATCAATGCATTAATATTTTCCATTCAAAGTGCACCAGTACTATACGGTAAACCTTTTTCACCTTTTATTTGTTGATATACAAACCTAAGAGCCACCCAACCCCACCAGAGCCCTTTACCACTAGAGTCAAGCCCTAGGGACTCCATGCAAACAAAATATGAATAATGTTTAGAGTCAGATGGATGAGTGAAAGCTTCAAGTCACTAAGGCAGAACATAGACCTCCCATGAACTCAGTCAAACGGTGGTCTGATACTACCATAAGACTCAAGAACTAGAATGCCAAACTGAGGTGAATGATATCAAAATTGTCTTTTACATTACCTGCCAAATATGACATTATTATCCACTAGCTCAAAGTATAGTTCACACGAATTAATAAAACATAAAAGGCTAGAGCTTAAGAGCCCCAGTGCAAAGCTCAACAAAAAAAAATACAAAATACAATAGCAAGAGATGTAACTTTAAAAAAAGCGCGCGCACGCACATAAAAAAAGAAAAGAAAAAAAATACCCTCTTCACTAGGTGGAAACAAAGTTGATATGATACAAGGATCCTCATAAAATTGTCATCTACTTCTAATTGTTCTTATTACTTTGAAAATTGCAGCTCTTAAGTGTTTGCAATATTCTCAATTCAGTTAAACTTTTCTATGGCATATCCTCAGATGCAAGTAATTTTCACAAGTAGAATAGGAAAAACTTCCACGAAAGTTCTGTTAGAATTTGTGGGCATACCGAGGCTGTAATACCACATAGCCACATAAATAGGAAAATCTGAAGCAGGCCCCCGAGAACAGCAACTGCTCGAACAACTCGAAGCTACAATCACACAGAAATAAAGTTCGAATCACAATTTCACTACAAGACAGAAGATGAAGAAGGATAAAGAACAAAATCTGACCTTTGTTGTGGAGAACTCCAGGCCTAGCGCAAAAAGAAGAAAAACTACACCAAACTGAGCCACCGTTTCAACCTATGTGCATGCATCAGTGTAAAAAAGTAAGCAACAATTAAAATATCTGACAAAAGAAGACCCCATTGGTGAATATAAAATCGTCACCAGAGAGAATCCATGACATAAGAGGACATGAACCTACCAAATAATTGCATGGACAATAGCTTCTCAAGCCATCAGAAAAGATACTAGGTAATGTCATTTTCAGTTCCAAAAGTACGGAAGTCCAATAATTGACACTATATACTGAGATGAGTTTTTAACTTTGTTAATGCTGTTAACTATTTAATAACGGTGTCAACAAAATGCATGATCGCCAGTAAATTTGTAGCATAGGTGTATTGACATGGATTACAGGAACCTAAAGAATTGCAAACAAGTCTAGAACAAGTGAAAAACTGTCTAGGATTTTAACTAAGTTCTAAAGGAATTACTACAATAATAATCAAATGATTGTTAGATATGTTAGGTGATTCATTCATTCATTGGCATCACGTCACATGAAGGGATTATTTGGACAAAACAGTAAAGTATGTCACTAAAGCAAACAAACCATAATTTTTCAAGAGTATTAAAGTAATAAGAGAAGCTGGGGCTATAGCTTTTAAAGAAAAAAGCAACATACTTGGACCATTTCACTGACAAAGCTAAACCCTCCAGGTCCAATAAAAGATCCCGCTAGCAAATAGCCAGTAATAACCTGATAAAATTAAGCATTATTAACAATAATATCAGACAATTAGTGTCATATAAGACTTAAACAGATCCTAAGAGTGCAGATTGTCATGAATAATGCATAGATCAAATAATCAGACCGGCTGTCCAGCACAAGCAAAGGCAATGCCACCACAAGTTGCTGACACAATAACAACTACCAAATCGGATATCAATCTACAAAGAAATAAGTAGATAAGCTCAGATAAGCTCACATTGCACATGCAGAAACATAACTTTAACAAAACTATAACAAATTCACAAAGTTTACCTTAAGTCTAGCTGCAGAACTGGATATTTTGATTTGAAATTAGATATAATAAAGACATTGTCCTGAAAATAAAGCACATAGATTATTTAATTACAACTAAAACAATAAATGCAAAAACATGGAAAGATTTTGTTTTCACGTAGTTACCAAATTAAAAATAATTTTTACTGAAGCAATCTTACCTTTCGATCTATCAAAGTTGGAGTATCTTCTGGTCTATTTTCATTATCCAGATTAAAAACATGATGCAGTTGAAATGACCTAAAAGTTGGAAGCAACAACGGAGAATGAAAAATGCCACAAAACGATGACATAAAGAAAGAAATCCTCATTATTCTAGTGATGAATACAAGTGAGTAGCTACACAAGCATCCTCAGATTTACAACAAAAATACATACTTTTCCTCTTTCGTGTCATTTTTCTTTGGCTTAACTCTGGCTACAGTTTCCAAAACTGCCTGATCAACACAAACAGATAGAAAATGCAATTCAACGAGAGCATCATACTAAAATTGGCACCTAATGAATTCAAACTAGGACAGAAAGATAAGATATAGCAAATCCGACTGATCAAGAGCCTGAATGCAAATTAATCACAATTGACAATCAAGAAAGAATACATCATAAGAATGCAAGTGAGATATTCTAAATCACCGCCAGCATATCTGATTGCATTTGACTAAAATTTTGCAAAAATTTGCCTAAAATTACAATTGCGACCATTGAGATCTTAACATGCCTTTTATAAGGCCATGATTTTGAATTAAAGTTTGAATAAATAACCCAGTGAAAAATTCAACTACCTCCTTATAATCTAGCGCATCTGAACTCAGTATCATAATTGAAGTTCTAAGGCTTTTATGGTTACAAAAACTTTCTTATTTAAATTTCTGAAGAATACGGTGCCACCAACCTGCTGTTCGGCTACACTGTTATTGAAGCCTCCAGCATCAGCCGCTGCCAGAAAAAGATCTCAGCGGATTTTACACAGTAAGACAACTCAATCCAAGCAATGATCATACATAAACAAAATTGAAACTCAAAAACAGTAATTATACGCATTTCAAACCGCTTCTTCAGCAACCGAACAAAAGAGTAAGATAAACCCTAACTAAACTGAAAAGCAGAGAGAGAGCAAGGAGAGCAAGGAGAGCTCGGATCTACGAACCTTCGGGTTGATCGTTCTCGGGGAACTCGTTGGACAGAGCTTGATCAATCATGTCTGCGAAGCTGCCTTCTTTGGGCTTAGAAAGAGAGACATTCGTCTCAGTGGAGTTGGTGGTTTCGAGCCGATCTGACTCGGCGAGGGACAGCGAAGGAAGTAACAGAGCATAGCAGAGAAGGAGGAGGAGGCTGAGCTCCGACGACGGAGATCTTCTCAACATTGCTGAGAAGAAAGTGTGAACCGGAGCGAGAGAGAGAGAGAGCGGTTTCCGATGGTCGACGACGCTCAAAAATAATAGATGGAGAAAGAGAAAGACGCGGAGAGACAAAATGAGGAGAGACAAGTGAAAGAGAAATAAAAGCAACGAGAAAGAGAGAGATAGAGAGAGAGAGACGCAGTGTAGAATGGCAAGTGAGGATATAGAGACCCAACACACACAGAAGAAATTGTGAGAGTGAGAGAAGTGACCTCCAGCAAAATCGTAATTAATTAAATAAATAGGGACAAGGGTAAGAGTAACCATGGACCTGGGTTAGGGTCAACTGCAACTCATTAAGAGCATTATAGAGCTCAGGGTCGCCAACGGAGTTCCCCCCAATCATCGAAGACCTTTGTGGTTGTGGGATTAATTTAATCGAGGTCAGATCAATTTCAGTGGAGTTGAAAGATTAGTCGTATGGGTGATTTCATTAGTTGAATTTTTCACCAAACAAAAATACTATTGCCAGCACCTCTGCAACTGCAATCCCACGACAGATTTTGACTAGCAATCAGAAAGTTGTTTTTCAAAGTTGCTAAACATAACATGCTAGTATGCTACTTTAAAATTTGAGAATTGCTAATATATCCTCAGCGGCTCATTTTCTCTTTCTTCTTTTTTTTTTTTAGAAAAAAAAAATTATTATTAGTTAGATCTATAGGTCCTACATATTGACTACACTAACCTTACAAATTTAGTAATAATTTTAAAAAATAGAAAGATAAAAAAAATTAAAAACCAAAAGAAGAAATTAATCATTTCTCTTATAAGAATTACATGGTCTATTTATAGGAAAAAATATGATAGGTGAGATTGGCTAAAAAAGGTAATCAAATTACATACAACTATAATAAATACCTATAATAAATATATAAAGACTAATATATATATATATATACTAACAAAGACATTTGCCAAAAAAATAAAAAAACAATGTAAGAATTTGGATTGAAGTCCCTGAAAATGTGTTGGCAAGTATTGATGGGAAGAAACATAAGCTGAGAAAAGCCTTATCGTTACCTCCGACTCAACCACCCCCCCACCCCTTCCTCTTCTACGGTTTTGTAAATTTTTATCATGTGGATTTTAGTAGTTGCGAAAATTAAAAAGATTTTCCAGCTATATTTCAAAGTTCTCTTTTTTTTTTAAAAAAAAAAAGGTTATCTTTTTCTATAATTTTTTTTCCCTTTTTGATTGGCTCTATGAGCCCCTTGAAAAATATGCCGGGTTATCTATGTAGGATTTGATGATGGAGAAACTTTTTTGAATTCAATGCGATTCTTTTCACATCTTTATGGAAGAAAGATGCAGACGTTAATGGAACAAAGATTCTTTGTTCAGGCACGGTTTCGTTTGACGTAAAATATCTTTAACAAAAAAATAATTTTTTAATGTTTAGTTGGTATAAAAAATTACAAATAATTTTCAAATGTTTATTCAATTATATAAACTTATAAAAATTAATTTTTATTCATAACATAATAAATATTAATAAAAAAAGTTTTAAAAAAATTAACCTAAAAATTTGAGCTACAGAGATAGTCTGGTGGTGTTCCAATAAACTTCAACGATTTGAAAATGAGAAGTTCAAACTCAAAAAATTATTTACAGTTTTCAAAAAGTTAAAAAAATTTTAAAAATTAAAAAAAAAAAATTTGGTCAAACTAAAAATATTTTCGATTAACTATTATTTTCCATCACACTAAATAGCAAAAAAATACTAAAAATATTTTTCATAAATCATTTTCCACTAAACAAACCGATAACCTCTAATTTTCTATCTCAAACCGTAATTTATTGCACATCTTGTAGCTTATGCTGCAATCATTAGAGTCTCTTCCGTGTTTGTGAAAGAATTGGGAAGAAGGATCGGAAGAGGAAAGTTTAAATGGTTGCAAGTATAATGAAGCAAGAAGAGTTTACCTTAGGGGTATATAACTAGGGGTAATGTCAGTTTTGCATATATGTCCGACTTGATGAATGCTATTTTTAATACTAATTTATTACAATTATTTTATACTTATTAAAATAGTATATTTTAAATAACTTTTCAGGTTAACTACTTTAAAAAAAAAAAAAACCGCTTAAAACATTATACGTCAACCGATGTAAAATAGATGTGAAGAGTATTAATTACTCTCTTGACTTTGGTTACTTGTTGTTTTAGCTTGTTAGTAAGGCTGACAAATTTTTACACTACTTACGAACTTGACATGAATTAAATATAAAATTAGTAGATTATTATTGTAGAGTTTGACCTATTTTAATTAAATAATTCAAATTATAGTCTTATATTTATAACTCAACGTGACTCAAACCCTATACGCAAACAATTGTCAACACTAGAAAAAGTTAGCCAATTGAAGGTTCATTTGAGTATGTCTACACGACATGCTAAAGGTCGCAACGGTATATTCCGAGTCAGATCAAGAAGTTGTTTGTATCCTGCCCAAAACAAAACAAAAAAAAAAAAAAAAGAAAAAAAAAAAAACAAGAAAAGAAAAAGATATAAAAACGATGAAAATGAGAAAATGGGAAAGTACAAGATGCAACTTGCAAGAGCGTCACATGTGAGGGTCCCAAGGCTCATAGACAGACAAATCTCCTAAATCCTAATAATCCATAGTCCATAACTCCCCGGACGGAAGCCTTCTTAACCAACCCAACTTCCTCCCACTCCTTCCTAAATCCTAATAAAGGCCCCCACCAATCTCATAAATATTTGGAGAAAGAAATCTATGACCACACCATTTAACCTCTAACCCTGGTTAACTTTTTCTATCTTCTTCAACTTATGAATTTAATACATCTCGTCTCAAAAACTCTTTAATTCATAAATTGTTTGTAAAATCTTCCTACATTATTCATCGGATACCATATTTCATTGTTAGGAGTAGATGCGTTAGTAACCAAAAAGTTTCAATTATTCTTTAATTCTTGAGAAAAAGCTTCTATATATTATTTGTCTTGTCCAAATTTTTTTTTTTTTTTATCTTTTTAAATCGTCAAATAATGCTCTTTTTCACACTCATTTATTAAATTCATTTCATACAAACTGACGTGTTTAAGTAGCTGACAAAGATAGCCATTTATTTCCCAAAAACATAGCAATTTCCAAAATATCAATGATTGTAAGTATGACTATAGACACATGTATGTTTGCTCAGGGAAAGAGAGAAACCAGGCCACTCAGAACTGATTTTGGATGCAGGAACTGCAATGTTTATGACTCACATATTTACTATACGTTGTTGCTCTCAATAACATCTTTCTTCACATTTTTACATTGAAGAAGGCTATTTAGTAGACTGTTATACAACTGTTATGCAACTGAAATAACAGTAAAAATCAATATTGAGCTTGTAAAAAGAAAAATCAATGACTGATTTTCACTGCTACGTCATTACTGTCATGTCAATTATATAACAGTTTACTAAATAATATTTCTCTTTTACATTGGACAACCATAAGTATAGTGATCAGCTACACAAACTCGTTTCAGATGCGCACTTCCATAAACCCATACCATGGATCCTTCGTTGGTAATTCAACCTCATACGTGCCAACAAAAGGTGATGAATACTTCATGCAGCATTCTTACCCATATCTATCAGGCATTTCTGTGACAAGTTTATTACAGAATCTGCTATGATTCTGGCACTTGACTTCATGTAACCACCTGAAACATGTAAAAGGGCTAAATGAGCACATACATATCTAAAATTTCCAAGAAGCTATAAGATATAAGGAGTTTAACCATGTGATTTCCTATGGGGATCATCTGGTATTGTCATGGACAATCTTGGCAAGAGGAATCCAGGAACTAAGTTTCATGAATCATTTACCTTTTTTCCCCTTTTAAATCACAATAGAGAGTAGATAGTATAATGCTCTATACCTTCGACCTTTGTAAATCCCAAAGAAAAGACCTCCGCAGTGACAGGATCCATACATATTATATGATCATTTATTTTTCCTGGACATACTGGTTTTGACTCAATATTCTTTCCCTTAATATTTCTGAATAGATGAGATGGTACCAGAGGTAAAATAAGCATGAGCTTTGAGATGCTTTTTGGTAATATCATTAGATGCTTTGCAGGTGAGAGAGAGAGAGAGAGAGAGAGAGTGAACCTGATGTGAGCATAACAATAGGTATGTTCCTCTCACGAGCAAACCTAAAAACTTTCTCATCTCTATTGGCAATCCCATCAGGACTGATCTGCAAAATACAGCAATATATAGGAAAACAGTGGAAGAAAAAACTCCATGAACTTTTGTACCAAACACCTATTCTTGTTTTTTACACACAAATAAAGAAATAACTAAAAAACAATGACCAGGCAATGAAATTTAGAGAGCTATCAATTTTTTTGCAGACCAAACAGGTCCAAGGAAAAATTACCTTCAACCTGCCTAGTGGATCTCCATCTAGAATATCAGTTCCAGCATTGTAAACCACCAACTCAGGATCAAACATTCTCGCAGCAATCTAATATTCACATATGAAAATTCTCAAAGATGCAAGAAATACATTAATAAATTAAGGGTTAACTGCGATTTTGGTACCTGTGCTTTGTACCAAAATCATATTGATCCCTCGGTTTCAAAAACTTTTGCTACTGATACCTGACCATAACTGTATTTCACTACTTGATACTTCCATCATAGTTTCGTCAATTCAGTTAACAGAATGTCATGTAAGGCACCCTAATATGATGACACTTCTCCCCAAACGCCACATGTGTATGCCACATAGGCGTATTACAGGAGGTATCTATGGTTTATATATCACGTGTGATACGCCTACGTGGCGTACACATATGAGGCTTGGGGATAGGTGTCGGCATATTAGGGTGCCTTATGTAGCATTCCATTAACTGAATTGACAGAACTATGACAGAGGCACCAAATAGTGAATTACGGTTAAGGTCCGGTACTACTAGCGAAAGTTTTTGAAACCGATGGATCAATATGATTTTGGTGCAAAGCACTAGTACCAAAATTGTGGTTAACCCTAAAATTAATTACAACCTAAAGCTGATTTTCCATACCAGGCACCAAGTGTAATCACTTTTCAATACCACAAGAATATTTCACAAATTAAAACCACCCCCCCCCCCCCTCCTTTTTTTCTTCATTGTTCCGGGAAGATATGAATATACCATGACATGCAAGTGATGCACTCTGATAGGCCAATAGCTCCTCGTAGTGGCACATGCCAAGTTTTTTTCCAATTGAGTTAATGGTCAAGCAGAAAATAAGAAGTCCAGCATGTTGAAGACATGAGGAACAATTATATACCTCAAGTGCTTCATCTAATTTCTTCAAGTACTCATTTGTCGTGGTCCCACTCTATTGACATTCAGGGAAAAGAAACTATTATAGTAGGCCTAAGGAAGAGAAAAAAAAAACAGCTACAATTAGATAAGCACTCTTACCATTACTTCAACCTTCTGATCAATGTATCTCCTTGCCTCATAATCCTAACAAACGAAAAGATTTAAAGAAATGAAAACATAGAGGAGTTATCAGGATATGTTTTAATACAAAATAATATTTATGCTCAAATAGGAACATACAAACAGAGGGCGCCACAAATTAATTACAAAGACCTACAAATAATTTTGGATTAAAAAAAGAAAGAAAGAAAATATCACATCTCTGTTTTCTAGATCAAACACAACAATTTGCTACACAAAAGTAGGATTCATGATTTCTCTCTACCCTTTAAAACCCCTAAAGACTACTCCAGCATGATAGCTGGCACCTTAAAGTAAGTAAATAAATAGTAATAACAACTAAAGCAGGCAACTTACAAATGGATATATTCCAGGGTTGTACATATCCAGTATATAGACTCGTCCTGTTTGTAAAAATTCTATCATTGACATTACAAAAGAGAGTGAAAGTAAACCACCATGGGGACAAATAAGTAAGTAACCATACTGTCGCCGGCAAAATCCAGTTCATGGCCATTTCCTTGATGTGCATCAAGATCAATTATCATCACCCTGTAACAAAACAAGAAATAGAAGATCCCATCTCAAAATCTAATCTAAAATTGAGGTTCAAATTCCCAACTTATAATCGCAAGGTTTGCATCTATTTCATCTTAAGTGCAACTCCAGTACCTCGATATATTTAACCGTACAAAGGCATAGTGCACGCAAAGAGAAATATCTGCATAAGCACAAAATCCACCACCCTTTTCCCCAGAACAATGATGAAAACCTCCTCCAACATTGATGGCCCATCCTCTCTCTTTTGCAAGCTTTGCAGCCAAAATAGTCCCTCCCACCTGCAACGGATATGATCTACATAACCCTCCTCAGCAGGAAAAAATTAAGAGAAAACTTCACTTTCCCCTTTAATTATCACATGATTTGCAATCTTTCTCCTAAACTTTAAAAATTTGTAATATGGGGTTCTAATATATCAATCCCTTTCACTTACCCCCTACCGTTAAAATTTTTTGTTAACTTAAACAACTAACATGTAAAATGTCCATTTTACCCCTATAAATTTATAAAATGCAATTATGCTCTTAAATTAAATAAATAAAAATTCAAAAAAAGAAGAGGAAACTGACTCACAGACACGCCGTGGGTCACTCAAGACCCCCAAACGAGCCGTGGATCATTTTTTCCCATTTTCTCTTGTTTTCACTTTTTTTGTTTTTTGGAATTTTTTATTTTATAAACGGAGTATTTTGGTCATTTGCGCTTGATCGGTTAATAAATCCTAACGGAAGGGATAATTGAAAAGGGTTGAATGATAAGAACTTCACATTGCAAATTTTTAAAGTTTAAGGGGAGATTGCTCTATCTGGTGAATAATTTCTTTCCCTAATTCTCCTTGTTAGCGCAATAGGAGTTCCTTCTGGATCGGCTGCCAAGGTCGAAAGGACATCAATTGCTTTTCTTTCCTTTATACTCAAATCGTGTGGTAGTTCGGGGGTAATGAAGTTTTCCCAAAAATAAATAAAAGATGAAACGTCAAAGGTGGATGATGACTTTACCTGATTACGAAATGGGCAAAGAACTTTCTGCTGTACAAGACAATTGGGAATTAATGCAACAGGAGGGACCTATAGCGTAGTAGTTCAGATTAGTCAATGATCTTAACGTATAAGAACACAGTCTGCAACTACAGAAACCTCGGTCTTTTTTTTCTTCAGTAGATTCAGGAAAAGCATGTGATACTTAGTACAAGCTAAATAATCACTCTAAGAAAGCATGTATAGATAATAAATTAGACTCAAGGAGCAACACATTACCTCAATTATCTGGGCAACATTTGCACTGCTCTTTAGACTATTCAAGTACAATTCCGAATGTACCTGTTCAACAATAACTGATCAGCTAGCATATGGAAAGTGAAAGTCACGCATGCTACTTGCCTTACATTAATAGGTCATCCCAACGACTGCCCTTTGCTCAATTCACAGATCTCAAGTAACAACACCAATCTAAAAGATTATGAAGAATATACAGTAGCAGGATTTAAAGTATTTGGTAGGTCCCATGTCAATGACACTATGAACATTACCACAAGGAGGTCATCCTTTGAAGCTTCCAGAGGCTCAACAATACACTTTTTGTCCAGAGCACCATCAGAGATGAGGAATTGACATATGCGACCCCATTTAGATGAATCAAAAGGGTGCCTACACAAATTGCATATATAATCAAGGCCAAGATTATGGTTACCAACTTGGATCCAGTCCAACACTTAGCACCAAAGATACGGAAACTCTTATTTTTTCAATGGCCAACAATAGCTCACCAATTCATATTCACAGAAGATCATGCAAAACCATGACAAATAATTTCTACCATTTAGGGCCACAAGTAATAAACCTATTTAGCAAAAATAATAACTTATGAAGCATTGTACTGATGCTCATAAAAATGATATGAACGGACTGTGGTATTACAGATAGATCACGATAAGAGAACCCACAGTTCACATACCAAAAGCTTTTTGAGTAAAATTTTCATATTCTTAGAATAGCATCACTTAGTTTGCGATCTGATGTATCTCAAAGGATCAAGATGACAGGAGCCACCATTATTCGTTTTCCTGCTTAACAAAGCCTAACATATGAAAACTGCTACAATAGGACTTGCGTTCAGTCTCCACAAGATAAATGTGGCAGGCAGCTTGTTGACATGAACCTTGAAAGACTGATGCTTTCAATTTACTATAGTTTTTAGCAATTCCAAGACTTCACAAGCACTGACCTTTTCCTCAAGAAATTCGAATTTTTAAACAAGTTCAACAGATTTAAATGATTTTTATCATTTTAGGATTTGAATGAGTTTTATCATTATTATTTTAAAAATAGGTTTATCATTAGTTGGATGTCATTTATCTTATCTCATTGTAAATGTCTATTTAAAGACCTCATAATGTTAATAAAGTTGTTGTGGAAATTCTATTTGACTACGTACGTTGTTAAGATGTCAGTTCCCTCTAAGAACCTACCAAAAACTATCATGTTACACACTTGAGAAAATCGAGTACCTAACAAAATATGGAACGAGATGATTTTAACCCTTTCTGATTTTATTCAACCATTAACATCCAAGTTTGCCTCAATTTGTGCAACGCTCACTAGAAAAGGAGATAAAAAAATAAGAAAAAAATTAACTGACTAAGACTTTCAGTTGAAATCGCATATAATGAATTCAAATAACAAAATAACCCAAAACCCTCAAAAAGAAGAAAACTCACTAAGCAAACGTCAAATACTATACAATTCTCAAAACACAGCAAAGAGTGAAAGAAAAATGAAATTCAAAATTCTTACAGCTTCTCCATGCCAAGAAACGCTATATCGTACGACGCCGAGTAAACAACTGGAACCTGATTGATCAAAAATCTTAGTCCAATAACAAAATTCAAGAACACATTAAAGTTTCCATATAAACGTACATATATGTAGAACTTAACCTTTGGGAGAGGAACGTCAAAGTATAGCTTGCTCTTGAGAATTCGGCTGCGCCGAAGAGTTTCCGCGTCGCCTGTGGATGGAGAAGATGAGGAGGAAGACATTGCTCGAGAGCGACTCGTGGAATTGCAGAGAATATAGCAATATATAGACTGAGATAGTTCAGTGGTGGCGGAGGTGAAGAACACGAAGATGGTGCTTTGCAGAGATTCCGACTTTATTCAGTTGAAATTGGCATGACTCCTGAAGTGCTGCAACTCGGCTCTCGGTCCTCGAAACCGATTGGATTCGTTCGGTTTAGTTTTGACTAATTTAATTCAAGAGATATGTTACCTTTTGTTGTCTTATAATTCTCATATTTTTCTACTTTTTTTAAATCACAATGGATTCACAGATTTAACAATAATTCAAAAAAGTAGAAGAAAAAAAAACCTGTCAATGATGTAGCATTTATCTTTAATTCAAAGGAATAACTTTATGTATTTCCTTAATTGTCACAATTTTTATAATGTTTATGAAAATTTATAATTTCTTAATTTAGTATATCGAATTTTAAATTGTTTATAATGTTTTATTTCGTCTTGATTTTCTGTTAAAATTTAATGAAAAAGTATAAAATTACTTAAATACCTTTATTTTTTAAAAAATATATATATAATAATAACATATGACCTGTGGGTATGGTCGTGATCCACACTAAGTTATGATGTGACCCATGGCTCGATCATGGTCAAACCCCGCCGTGGGTCTAAGACAATGGTTACTGCCTCCACCATGGGTGGCCTTTGCCAACCATAGCTTCAATTGATTTAGCTTTGAATTTGGATGTTAAGGTGGTTTTCTATGTTAACTATGTTTGGGTAGTTTGATTTGGTTGTGCACCACAATTTTACAGCCATGGATGGGGTTGATGATATTTTGAGAACAGAAATTAGTTACAAACTGGTTTGTAATTAATTCATATAAATCAGTATAATAAAGTGACATGTGTCCCTTACCATATGATAATTACATTTTTTTCCCACCATTGTGCTATATTTGGGTTTTTCGTTCTATTTATGTTGTTATTTTTCAGCTTTTATGTTTTGTTGTTTTTTTTTTTGTGTGATTTTGTCTCCCTATGCTGATTTGGTTTGAGCTAGTTTTGGAGACTTAAGCATTCGGAGATTGTTCTTTCACATCAACAGATCCCGCTTGAATTTTGACAATGCCTCATCCTCAATAATCTCCTTTCAGTGATTGTTGCAGCGCCTTAGCAGGGGTCTGGAAAGGGTTTGTGGGCCTTTCAAGGTTCATATATTTTTCTGTGCCCCTTTTGCTTCATATACCACTTTACGCGACTCTTTCGAAAAGGACCAAGTTATTTTTGACCAATTTCTTACTAGTTGGTTATATGTTATGCAATGTATTTTTTATTTGGATTTATTATTGGAGAGTTCACCTATTTTTCCGTGTTTTAATCCTTGTATAATTTTCTTTATTTTCTTAAAAAAAAAAAAATACAAAGATTTCATAACTCGTAGCATCAATTCTGTTAGAAAATAAATGGAAAATTTGACCCAATGATCTTATTGGAAAGTGATTAAAATCCAGAACTCTTATTGTTAAATTTTGAAAATGATAGAAATTAGCGACAAATTCGTAACTAATTCATACAAATTAGTCTAATAAAATAATATGTGAAAAACAAATATTTTTTTATTAATGTTATTAAAAAAAAAGTGTAAAAGAAACACACGCTATAAAAAAAATATATATATCTTTCATGTACTAAAGGACATAAGTCATTTTGTTATACTGATTTGTATGGTTATGTCCTTTTGAAAACGACTATTTTGCAATTTTTTGCCCTTAACCGACCAAATTGTTTTAATGAAAAATGGTGGACGTTAACATGTGTCAATAACTCAGTATATAATTAAAGAATGTTAAAATCATTTATTTTAATAAATGACGTAACACGTGTCAATATTAAATAAAACTGTGAATATAAGATCACTCCTTACCATTTAGCACTTGGGGAGTCTTCTGAGTGAGTTGACAAGGTATGGAAAGCACGAGAGTTTTTTTAAAAAACAAACAAATAACTGTTGCTAATTAGCGCCCTTTTTTTTTCTTTTTTTCTTTTTCCTTGCGATAAAGTGCAAGCGCCTCTATGAGGGTGTTCGATATGCAATTACATTGCGTTAACTACTGTGCAACCTTCTTATATAATGTTGCAATGTCTCCCTCTCCCCTCCCCCAAATTACCAAAAATTTGCAATGCATTCTTTTTTGTCTTGCAAAAAATAAAAACGACCTTAAAAATTTGCAACACAACGAAGAACGTTTACGTGAAAGTGTGGTCTCAATGTGGATACGTTCACTGGCCGTTGTAAGTGCAGGGCCAATAGGATTTCGAAGAGAGGGCGTGTACGACGCCGATCCTATGCCGTAAGGAAAATTATAGGACGCACAACTTTATCTCTGGAGATTAATCAGAGTGATGACAGAAAATGAATAAAGGAAAGAAAGTAATGAAATGAATGTATACCGCATAGTAACAAAACAATGATGATTTTTATGAAAGAAATGTTTATGAAGAAAGGGTTACGATTCGATGTGCTTATGAAACAAATGTTTATAGTAAAGTGTTAAACGTTTTCAGTAAAATGTTAGAGTATTTACAAAAGAAAGGTTTAGAGCAACGTAATTTTTATGTTTGAGTAAAATGATATTCGTTTATGAAATAAATGTTTATGTTTTTAGAAAAATGATGAAATGGTTTTAGCATTTTTTTTTTTAATGTATGATTAGAGTAGTGCTACAAGTCTGAATTTTCGGGCGTGTGAAAAGCTCCTGACAATTTTTTTTATTCATTGTCAGAAAATCTTTAAATTTGTGAGGATCTTCGGACGCTGAACGTCCAAAAACGTCCTGTACTACTTGTATGATTATAGTTGTTATATGAAATATTCACACGCTCGCACACTAATACACATTTACTTGCTTATTGAGTTGTCGCCGGACTCATCCTTCTACTTGTAAATGTTATTTATAGGGAAACGGATAATGTATGTGTCAAGCAGCAAGATAAAGACGACAGAAGTTTTTAGAGTTCAAGTTAATGCAATAGTCAAGTGTAAGGTATATGTAATGCTCTGCTTCGGTGTAAATTGTAGGTGAACAAATGATGTGTAGTGTTTCATTAGTTTATTAGAAATGTTATGTAAGATTATTGATTAGACAAGTTTAAGGAATGTTTTTTGTTTTATGGGAAATTGGAGTTATAGTGTATTTATGAGAAAAGTTTTTAATTTTTTTTTGTTGGTTTTTATGATATTTTTCCCCTGCATAATATGAGATTATAAAGATCAAAAGAGCCGGATAGTAGCGCTCCCAATAGGGTTTTATTGGGATTATAATTTGGGGGCGTTACACGTCCTGACCCAATAATATAATAAAATAATTAAAAAATAAAAATAATTCAATAGATAGAGGTTATGTTTGGTATGCGGAATGACAATTTTTTAGAATAGTCTTTATTAAGAATGAAATGAGTGTAGTAAATTAATATTGTAATAGCTATTCTTATGGCCATAATGGAATGATTATTTCTTCAATGGAGTGAATAGTTATTCCTCTTAAATTAAGAGGAATGACTATTCTCTCAATTGAAGGAATAGTCATTCCATCATGGTCATCAGAATGGATATTTCAAGTCTGATGCATTCTACTCATTACATTCTTAATAAAGGTTATTTCTTAGAATAGTCATTCTGCGTACCAAACATATCCATACTTCTTTTTAGAAAACCCTAATAAGTCCCTACGCGATCTCTTCTTTTTCATTTCATTTTTCTTGCTGCTCGCTTAGTCCCCGCGCCGATCTCTCTATTGCTGCCTGCCGCTCCTTGCTGCCCCCACCTTGACATTCGCCTTCTTCTTCTTCGGCTGGCTCCTGCCAACCTCCTCGATGTCGTTTTCATTCTTGAACCTACCCCCCATCACTGCTGCTGGGCCTTGATTATGACAACAAAGGGGCGAGGTGATGTTGAAGTAGGTTTCAGGTTCAAGTAGTAGCACAAAATAAAAATTTAAGGATGAGCACTTTGTTGTGGCCGAAACTCCTCTCTCTTTTTTTCTCTCTCTCTTGCACAAACATAAACAACAAAGAAATATTTTTGGTCGATCCATTTTTTGCTCATATGTCAAAAAGTAAACGGATTCAGAAATTAGGAATTGACGTTAGTGACAGAGATAAGGTTAGAAACCTCCAACAATTATTATATGTGATGAACAAGTATTAGGCATATGTGTTTCTTGTATACAGAATTCCTCCTCTAGAAGGATCGGTTGTCATAAGTTGTTAATATTAGGATTTCTACAAATTATCAACACTCATCTATTGATTTAGACATCTAGCATATCCGGATCTTCCACCAGACAAATGTTATCAAGGTCAAGATTAACACAAAATATCAATGCTTCATCTGTTGTATGTGAGTCTTTATCTTCTAATTGGTACCGTGTACGTATTTCAAAAATGGAATTGTAACGTAGTTGGTTTGAAGTGATTGATTAGATATACATGCAATCATATCATTCATAGAACCTTAAATTTCTTAGTACTCTCCAAGTCTTATAGTTAATCAAGTGCTACTGCACCTCATCTCACCTCCCGATCTTTATTTCACTAGGTTGATGTTGAGTACCCATCAGCTCTTAGGTTTTTTTTTTTTTTTTTTTTTAAATAATAACTTATGAACATGGCTACATCAACCCTACATCAACCCTATAGAATGAGAGTTAAATAGGAGTTTAATATATAACATTACTCATTTTTTAAAGTTTTTAATGTTTTTTAAAGGTTTTTAAAATTTTAATTATAATTTAAAGTTTTTAATGTTTATTAAAGGTTTTTAAAATTTTAATTATTATTTTTAAATTAGGGATTTATTTATTTCGAAGTAAAATAACCTTTCTAATGTATAAATGTTTTCAATTGATTTTTTTTTTTCAGAAAAAACTATTGATTCTTTGCTGTTTAACTAATATCTTGAAAAGCATTTTTTGTTATTTGGTTCATATTGAAAATGTGAAATTATAGGTTCTGTTTGTTAATGTCTGTTGAGGGGTATTTTTTATTTTTGGTTTGAAAATTTTTTCAAAGTGACATAAAGGCGACAACCATTTTTTAATTTTTATGAGGTTTTATATTTAAATTGTCTGCTAATATTTTTGTTTAGAGAAAAGAAAACAAAAGATAAAAACAAAGATTTTGACAAAAAAAAAATTAACTTTTAAAGTTTCAATGAGGGTGACTCCAACGAGAATTGGTGCAACGAAAAAAGAAAAGAAAAAAAGAAGGTGATGTTTAAGGTGTGCTGCGGCGTAGTGTTCATCAGGAAATTTGAAGAAAGGAGTTGTGACCAAAAAAAAAACTATCCTTTAAAAAAGTAAGCTACTTTACAAAAAATAAAAGAGTAATTTATGAAATAAATAGGGGCATTTTATGGTTAACTGAAAATATTTTTTAATTCAACAAATTTTTAAAACGCAGTCAAATACTTGAACATCCTGAAACATTTTAAAATAAACACTTTCTAACTAAACAAAGAATCCAAAGATTCTACTCACAAAAACAAAAAAAAAAAATCTAAAGATTCATATCTTTATAATTTCAACTAGTTTGGATGGCACATGTAAGGCATGTTCTTAATTCATGGTACAAGATTATAATATAATTTGTAGAGTAATGCTAGGAGGAGGATCTAACCATTTTTTGAGTCATCTCAAAATTGTGTGACTTTTAAAATTACAATTGGATCAAAATTCAATAGTAATTATTATAAATTTTAATTATAATTTTAAAAGCCACATTAATTTTAGGAAGACTTAAGGAGGATTTGGGTCCTCCCTCTAACATTACTCTGATCGTAGTATAAAATGTAAGAGTAATAATACATATCAATCCAATGTCTATCCAAAATTGATTTGATTTTTAAAATCACTATTAATTTGTCCATTTCACTTTAATTGAGGGTGGCAAAGTTATTTCATAGTTAAGATTTGTTTTCTTAATTTATATAGCGTTAGAATATTTAAAACTTTTAAATAACTAGATAACATATACAATATATAATAATATATTAGTGATATATACTACACTTTCATTATATTGGGCTGATGTGGTATTATCCATAACTTTTGAATTTTTTTTACCAAAAGCTGCTACAAGGCCTGATGGTTAATACCACATCAACACAATAAAATAGTAAGGTGAGAGTCTAACATCTAAAAATATTAATGTTGCCCATATTAATTTCAAATAATTTTTGAGGTTTTCCCAACAAGCACAATTTTAGGAAAGCAAATTTTTGTGAAATAGTTTTTTTTTTTTTAAAAATTAAATATATATATTTTAAAATTTCACTTTAAAAAAATAAAAAAATAATTTTTAAATATTATATATAATAATATAACCTTTTAAAAAAAAATCACACTTTCTTAATATAATATTTGAGAAAATTTTCACCTCATATTTTACCTTTTTTTTTTTTTTTTTGCTTTTGTTTACATTAGTTATGATTGCAATATGCATGACCTTCACAGGATTTTTTTTATTATTATTTAAAAATGACTTATACATCACAACTGCCACAGGCATTAACAAAGTGAAAGATGCACATATGCGTGAAGTGTGAATCATAATAAACTTTTTGAGGGTTAAAAACTGTCATTTTAACTCTCAAACAACATATGCTATTCCCGTCCGTGTCATTGTCTCCTTTGTATATAGTTCCGTGTCATTGTCTCCTTTGTATATAGTTTTAAGGATAAGATATTATTTAAAATTAAAAGTAATCATAAAGATTGTAGAGATCTTTATTTTTTTTTTTTTCTTAGAAGATTGTAGAGATTGTATAGGAACGACTACGATATGGCAACTGTCCATATCGGCAGTTGGCTAACGTATTAGGCAGTTGGCAACTGTCCACGTGGATGATCAATTTGATGGTAAAGACGTATATATAGTCATTGCTCTTCGTCCTTCCTCCCTCACTCCATCACTCTGTCACTTCTCTTTATGTACAAACCAGGAGGAAAAAGAGAGAGACGTCACTGATGACTGAACCTAAACAAAACCTTTAATATCCAACCATGGATTCCTCGGTAATGAAACGAAATCAATATTTGCGTTTCACTCGTTTTTGTTTTTGTTTTTATGTTTATGCGGTAGTTCAAGGCTTTTTTATAATATGCGATATGAATGTGATTTGTGGTTGAACAGAGATCGAGCTCTTTGACGGTAGGTGAGCGGATCTGTGTGGCGTTTATGCCGTTTCTGGGGATAATCGAGGTTTTGCTATTCGCTATGGCGGATTGCTTCGGGTGCAGGCCGAGCCCCAAGAAAAGCGGGTACGGCTTCGAAGATGTATCTCGCCTCGCCAATGAAACCATCTGTAATTTGTCTCTCGCCCTTTCTCTATTTGGTGTGCTTCCTGTGTAATTCATGAGATTAGAAGAAATTATTTTAGAATTCTCAATTAATTGACTTGTGAAGAATCAGTTCGAATCCTAAAACGAGAGAACCCTCAAACAAGGAGGAATGTCAAGCCCGAAGCGGGGTGTGACTCTGATGCTTAAGTTAGTAATGATCGTAGAAGCCTAGAAGGTAACACCTTAAAGAATTTGCAGGAAAAAAAAAGTGTTTGGCAATAATACGACGTACCTTGTGGGTGAGCTCCTTTCACATGCCGGTTGGTTAGGGAGAGTACAGGCTAGTAAGGAGCCATTGAAGATTAAATTAATACATATAAAAAAGTATTCATTTAGTATTAATAAAAAATAAACAAAATATTTTTTTTTTAATATATTTGAATTTTTAACCAAACACATCAAAATATAATCTGACCTTTTTTTAGATCTCGAGAATCATTTATGATTGAATCTATACTAATTTTTTTTTAACAATTTCTCTTTCGATGTTCAACATCAAAGTATCAGTCTGAAACTAATTTTTAATTTTGTTTAGAAGGCTAATTTTGACAATATTCATTGGTGAAAATTATCGAATTTTAGTGAAAATGCTCAAGTTGCAGTAAAAATACGTTGCTCTCCTTACTGCGTTAACAAATTTTTACATTGCTCTAGAGGCTATTGCTCATGCCTAATCTTTTTAATAACATACTTGGATTGTTGCTAATTATGTTATATTTTTTTTTTGAATAAATTATAATTATGTTCTCAAAACAATTCTTCCCTCTTTTTTTCGAGTACATGCACAAATCTTTCTCTCTTATTAATCTTCTTTCTCTTTTTCATTCTCTAATTTGCAAGTAATCAATCTCTTTCTCTTATTTGTCTGAGAACACAAACTCTGAAAAATTTAATCTCTTTATTGTTTGAGAACAAAAACTTAGAGAAATATTTTATAATTTTAATCATTTCTTTTCAAAATAACATTTCAATAAAGAAAACAACTCAGACAGTAATATGAGAAACTTTTCTTTTAAAATATCGTCTCAATAAAGAAACAGTTCTTGTAATAACATAAGTAACACTATTTAACATTTATAGCATATGATATAAAAATAAATATAATTTGGGATAATTTCATTTACCTCTTCTGAATTGTCATCCCTTTTGTAATGTCCCTCAGAGTTCATTTACCTCTTCTGAAAGTAAAAAGCTTAACTTCCAATTATTTGAAATGTCCAAAATCCTAACGTAGGGGTATGAAATTACCAATTATTTGACTCTGCAAATTCCTTAAGCTTTTTACTTTTTCCAACCAATACTAACTTAAGCATCAGAGTGACCCATCACGGGAATTCGGTGGGACACTTCATGCTTGACCTTCCTCCTTCTTTGTAGGTATTCTCGATTTAGGATTTGGTGTGCAACCAACTGATGCTTGAATTTGGTGTTGTGAGTTCTTAAATTGGTATTTTGAAAAATATTTGTATGTGTGGATGTGTGTTGTGTGTTTTGAAGAGATTAATGGAATGGACAATGTAAATTTGAATGGTTGTTTGTATGATGCAGTTACTCTGAATGAAGTGGAGGCATTGTTCGAGTTGTTTAAGAAGTTGAGTAGTTCAATTATCGACGATGGGTTGATTCAAAAGGTAAATAAATTGTGTGTTAAGGGAATATGCTTTTATTTTAGGATTTTGCGTTTTATTTTTCGTTAAAATATAAGTTTGTGACTGAACTAAATAAGACACCAGAGGTGTTTATAAATGTTGATTGCATAATAACGTTAATCAACAAAGTATGAGGGATGTTAGCGGAGTGAACCTCAAGTGGGTAAAGTATCACTTTAGAAAACTCAGATCGGCAAATGGAATACCAAAGGTGTTATGACCCTTTTAATTTTAACTTGTGTGTGTGTGTGTGTTTTTTTTTTTTTAGGAAGACCCTAAATATGAAAAGTGAAATTAATACATTGGTTAATTTGCACCAATATGGTTTCTCTTATTGTAACACCCCACTCTAAGAATAGTATTTATAGTGTTCTGATTTAGCTTAAGTATGTTTGTAATTAGTCCTAAGTCCCAAAGTGAAAGGAAAATGAGATTTTTGGACAATTTGAATGATTATGTGCAGAACGATCGATTGGTGTCCGAGAATGATCGATTGATGATGCTCAAACCCTAACAATCGATCGATGCTTTAAACGATTGATTTGTGCTGTTTGCATGCAAATAAGAAATAGGCAACTCAGTATAGGCTTGTGGGTGTGAGCCTATTTAAGGGTTTTGGACAACCCTTAGATCCATTCTTACTCGCTCAGCAGCCAGAAAACCCTAGGGGAGAGAAAGAGAGAAGAGGGAGGGAGAGAGAGGAGAATGAAGGAATACTTGGAGGTTTGGGATCTTTACCTTAAAGAGAGGTAAACCCTACACCTAAGGCTTGTTCTTTTCATGTATTAAGCTTGTTTAAGCCATGTTTAGTTTACGTTTAGTGGGTATTTTCATATTTGTGTGTGTGAGTTTGTTATTAGAGAATCCTAGTGAGATTTTTGGTGATTTGATGATAATTATAGGGTTAGAAAGTTGTAATCTTTGGAAGACATGGTTTATTTTGTTTTTTTATTGTGTATATGTTACTACTTTAGATGATTATATGTAGATCCATGTATTTTGAGGACTTTTTAAAGAAAGGCTTTGTGTTGGTTAGTCGAAAGGTTAGATTTTGAAAGAAAGGTTTGAAATTTTGTGTTGGGAACTTGTGTTGAGGTTTGATTTGTGCTTAGAACAGTGTGGGGAGGGATATTAGGGCCTTAGAACGTGTTAGATGGGGTAAAGGTATGAACTTTTTAGATTTTGGGGGTTTGTGTCTAGAGGATGATCAATCCATCGGTCATAATGATTGATCATTGTCAGCAATGATCGATCGGTGAAGAATGATTGAACGATCAAACGGTCAACTGGCAGAATGTCTAAAAATCCAATTTTAGGATTTTAGGTGCGTTTTAGCCTAGATGTGTGACTAATGATAGAATCTTCTGCATACATTGGAGTTGGTGATTTCAAGGATGATTACCAAGGCAACCTTTACAATCATGGTGAGTTAAGCTCACATGGATACTTGTTGTCACTCTTTTATGGCACACCAATTTTATATATATCAAACATGCATGCTTTATAATCACATGAAAATACTTTCCAGATATTGTGAACTCATCTTTTAGGTAATTGGAGCATTTGGAACAAAATGTTGCATCGTGTGAGTTTTATAAGAGCATGCATGTAAAAGGCAATGATTGATTGCATCATATGACATGACTTCCATGTACAGATGATAGTCATGGGTTTGACCCTATGGTCCATGTTTACTTTTATTATTGTTAGCCTTAGATCCAATGGTTGTAAGTGACTAGTGTAGCCATGTACAGATGGTGGTCACGCCTTTGCGGCATCACTAGCGTTGTGGATCACCTGGGGTTGTACCCGGTCGGGCCACTAGTGATGGCTTGCTATGTACCTCGCAGGGGCACCAGTGTTGTACCAAAGGTCCCACGAAATGCGCAAACCTCATCGTAAGAGGGTTAAGGGTACAAATAGACCTTTTGGAGTTTAACCATGACTTGTCCACATGTGATCTTATATACTATATTTATAATGCATCATCATGATTTTCTGTCTTGTCATTTGACAAGAACCCTACTGCACAATATTGTATGTGATTTATTAACCTTTTTATAAACTACTGAGTTCACTGCATGATGACATATTTCCTTGTGTGCTAATTCATTAAGTTGTGGACTTATGCTTGCTTTGTTTCCACTTGTAAAACATGTTTGTTTTACAGTTGGCCAACCATTAGATGACGGACCCTTTATTTTCAAAGGCTTTGGAGGATTTGGCTAGGATGGTGTTTGAGGAGTTAGACCTGCCTTGTGGCATTACTTGTGGTTTGAGCATAAGCGACATCGTGATAGTTCATAGCGTTTTGTTGATGGTGTATGATATTCAATGTCAAACTGCCGTGTTGGATTGGTTGTTTGTGGGCCTCAATGAACACCACGATGAACTAGATTATGGGACTAAATTCTGATTTATGGTTTGGAGACAATTATTTTCCCTTTGTTTTGCTTTTGAAATATTCCCTGGAGTTTGATTTGGATTTAGATATAGTTATTATTATGTTGTTTAAGTTATATTGAGGACTAGTATTTTACTCTAGACAATTTCTGTATTATGGTTATTATAATTGGCTATGTTTTGATATTGTTAAGTGTTTACTTCCGCTGATTAGCCTTATTTTTGGAGGATTAAGAGATCCTTTGGAACTTATTTACTTAGTAAATAGGTTTTGGGAGGCGCACCAAGTTAATTACTAGCTAATTAAATTCGGGGGCATTACACTTATATGCTTGGATTTTTATTGGGCCATTGGCAGTTAGGGCATAGCTAAGCTGAGTGCAGGAATGGTTAAATGAGTTTTGAGCTAGTGAGGCAAATGTTGCAGTAATGTATCTTTGAAAGCCTATCCTCACAAAGTAGGTTTGGCTGATGATGTTAACTAATTTTTTATTGAATAATAAATGAAAAAAGAAAAGAAAAAGACAGAAAGGGAATACTTCATACTCAATCGGTAGCTTAATACTTATGTACTACCTCTTCTTACAATTTGAGTATGTAGTGGTCTTGATGATCCTTTATGTACACAATCACAGTTATAACACATTTACAAGGTTTTATTTTAATCTGCACTTGTATAGTTATGATTGATGTTCGTTATCTTGTAGGAAGAGCTTCAATTTGCACTGTTCAAAACTCCATCTGGAGATAGTCTTTTTGTAGACCGGGTAAATGGTTGGAACAACCTCTTCTTCTTCTTCTTCTTCTTTAGGGCATTGCTTCAAACTAATTGAACTATTGTGACATGGTGATATTGAACTATTGTGATATGGAAATTTCACAATTGAACCATTTTGATAGTTTGTAGTGGATCAAAACCCACATTAAGATTAAAAAAAAAAAAAAATTCCATGGTGATATCGAGTTCCATTAGTACAGGTAAAGAAAAAGAGTTTGTCCTAGATGTGAGCTCTAGCATCCAGATAAATGATTTACAGTCCAATATTAGATTTAAATGTTTGTGGGCTAAATAATGGAAATATGCATGTGTTTCTGAAGATTTGTTAGGATATTTTTGAAAGAAAATATGGAGGAAAGGGCTTTGGCAATCTACCAAACCCATATTGCATTCAAGTAACTCTATAGTTACATACAGTATTTAGTCATGCACAAGAAAAGATAAAATTACATTTGAAAGTTTTAAACTGTAAAATCAATCTTTATTATCTAGTGATCACATTGTCTTGTATATCTGGTGGCTGATTTGAATGAATTGAATCTGATGTCATGAGAGCTTGTCTGGCTGGAATTGTGGTTGAATAGGTCGTTGGCTTCTTATCTAGTTATCTGCAGAATGCAAGTTATCTTCTATAGCTTGAATTTGAATGGGATCAGTGAGATCAGGGAGATCAACAACATCTTTGGTAACT
Organism: Betula pendula; assembly: GCA_900184695.1. Classification (NCBI taxonomy): domain Eukaryota; kingdom Viridiplantae; phylum Streptophyta; class Magnoliopsida; order Fagales; family Betulaceae; genus Betula; species Betula pendula. The sequence continues at coordinate 78,730 of FXXK01001939.1, forward strand.
TATTTAATTATATTGTTGGAGTGCAACTATATCATTCTAAACCTTATCTGGAACACTAGCTGCATCTTCTTGAGAATTTACTTTAATAGCCCCTAGCAAGCTAATGGGGAGAACAAGCATGAGCTTGGACTTCAAATATAAAAATTGATCAGAGGAAAGTCGCTTTGTAAACACATCAGCAATTTGATCATTGGTAGAAATATATCTTGATTAACCACTTTTTCTCGAACAAAGTGGTATCCACTTTGATATGTTTGGTTCTTGCATGTAACACTAGGTTTGATGCTAATGCAAGAGCACTATAACATTGTCGCACAATAGCACATGGACTGGTGGAAGGGAAATACTGATATCCTTAAACAACATTCATAACCAAAAATAAGTTAGTAGCAGTAATGGCCAATGCCCGATACTCAACTTCTGTGGTGGAGCGAGAAACAACTGCTTGTTTCCTAGCACTCCAATTATCATCACAATAAGCAGAGAAATGAAGGTTGCTCTTGGTATAGATTAAGCCATGATCAACAGAGTTCTTTAAATAGCATAGCACACGCTTAGAAGTAGAACTATGAGTCATGCTAGGATCATGCATATGCTGGAACAATTGGTTAACAGTAAATGCAATTTCTGGACGAGTTAAAGTACATTGTTGGACTCCTAATCTCTAATCAATGAATTGGAAACAGTAACCTCAGTTCATTTGATACTTGCGGCTCTTCTTTGTGCAGTTACTAGTTGTTAAATTTTAAACGCATGGTGGACTCCTATAGCTTGATTCATTTATTTGCTTGCTAGTTATTGAGGTTATATTGGATGTATACCAACATCTCTAATAAAACTAGAGAAAAATTATTTGTTTTCTCATGATCTGAATCTATTTTCTTATTTGACAAGCAGTTGTTTCATTGTTTAAATTATTGTGTATTGAATTATTGCTTATGCTTTTCTAGGTTTTTTATCTTTTTGATGAAAATAAAGATGGCGTTATTGAATTTGAGGAATTTGTCCATGCACTCAATGTCTTCCATCCCTATGCTCCCATGGAAGAAAAAATCGATTGTAAGTGCTCAACAGAATTTTGTTTTTTTTTTTGCAGTCAATGAGGTTCATGGATCCATCCCCTCTTTATTTCTTGTTGAGTTCTTGCAGTTGCATTTAGGCTGTATGATCTAAGACAAACTGGGTTTATTGAGCGAAAAGACGTGAGTATCTATTTAAGCCGTTTTATGTTCCTGGACTGTATTGATGGTTGAAAACTTGGGTGCATGTGCAAGCTTTTTTAGCTAAGCAGCTTTTGGTTTATTTCAGGTTAGGCAAATGGTAATTGCAATTTTGATTGAATCTGACATGACACTGTCTGATGATCTTCTTGAGGCAATCATTGACAAGGTAAGCATCTATACAAATTTGAATTTCTTTACTTTTAGAGCATGTCACAACTGTAAGATTTGAGCATTACATATTTCTCCACATAAATATTTGAGGGATCATTGTATTGAGATTTATAACTGTTATACAATCATACAACTTCTACGAAAATCATGAGTGGTTGCAACTAATCACCTTCTATCTAACTATACATCTTCTAACGTTTTGTTTTCAATTTATTGTGAGGTCTTTTTAACTATCTAATTATTATTATCTTCAACTCTGAATGGCTTTCAATGTCTTCATTGAGATGCTTGCCATTACTGATGTGAGTTATATCTTTAACAAATACTCATTAGATTTCAAAAAAAAAAGGAAAAAGTACTCATAAGATCTTCACTCTTGTAGACATTTGCAGATGCTGATTACGACATGGATGATAGAATCAGTAGAGAAGAGTGGAAGGATTTTGTGATTCGACACCCGAACCTCTTGAAGAACATGACTGTTCCCTATTTGAAGTATGTTACTCGCCCCTATATCTCTCCCTATATCTCTTTATATGCTATTCCCTTCCCAATTAATTCCATCTTCAAATTGCCCTTCTTTGAATCTACAAGCCCAGCTGTTTTGATGTTTCTAGAGTTCCTTGAGAAGTGACTGTGCTTGTTAATACTTGTAACATTTCCCAGGGACGTGACACCAGCATTTCCAAGTTTTGTTTTATACACAAATTTGGAAGACTCAGAATGAAGTGTCTTCGATCTACCAAGTGAGTACTTAAAAAGGGTGTTCTTAGCTTCAATAACATATAAAGCTGCTTTGATTAGACAAAATTTAGAATCCATTTGGCCCTACAATTTTGTAGGCATAAAAGTGTGTTTTTAAAAAATTAAGGTTTGAAAACGTGGAAAAATTTACGTTTTCAAATTACATGTAAAGAGGTACATTTTTTTAATTTTCTAAGGCCAAACCGTAATTTTACCAAACACTTTTAAACAGCACATTTTAAAACCGGTCTTTTTTAAATTGTAAACCGAAACGGATCCTTACTAGTTTTTTATAGTAATAAAGTTGACTCATTATTACTTGTCTCAAAAAAACCTTTATGACTAATGGAAATGTAAATTGTGATCCATGATAGAGGATTCATCATCGCTAAAAAAGGCGAAGGCATGATATGATCCCTGTGCTTTCATTCACTGCAAGAAAGGCCAGGATGGTGGTACAAGGAGATCCATGATTGCACCTCACCAGCTAGGCATGTAGCCCGAATTTTATGATCTATTTTAAAGCCTGTATTGTCAAGTGAGCAGAGAACTATACCATGTATATCATAATTGCCTCAAAAGTTCTCCTTTGATTACCATGTTTATGTTATTTTTCTTGGTGATCAAATTGTTGCTCATCCTGTACATAGTTTTCTGAATGCAAAAAGAATAATTGTCGCATGCAATTTAAATTAGAGCTTGAAGAAAAGGTGTGTTCCTGTCTTGGCAAAATCCTGAGCCCTTCCTTTCTTCAGGCACTATAACGTAATCTTCACTCAGGTAATTATACAAAAGGCTCTCGTGCACTTTGCACTGAGCTGTTTACACAGATATAAGCGAAGCTAAATGAAGGTTTTTCTTCTTGTTTTTTGAAAAACAAACGCCGTTTGTTTTGCCCAGCGCGTAAAAAATTTACACACGACGCCGTTTATGTAAAACTGAATCTTGGCCGTCCAAATTATTCATGAGAGATGTCCAATTATTTATAACTGGATGTAAGCTGAATGTAACTGAATGTCCAAATTATCCATGACTGTTATTATCTCGAACATAAAAAAATGTGTATTAAGGCTGAGGCATCTGTTGCTAGTGGAGGACTCCAATAATAATTATAAAAATCATTAACTAAACATTGGAGTGTAGAGAACGCATTACGTAATGTTAAATTTAGCTATAGAAAAATAGACGAAAAAGGGAGGAGGAATACTACAATTTGGCCAATAAAGTTTTTTGTTTGGATTATATTTATTTAGTAGAATATTCCTCGTTGTCTAAATTAGAACTAATATTGGCCTGATCTGACCGATCTCCTGTCAATCATCTTCAAAATTCCTCGTACTGATACTCCGGTCAATCATCTTCATCGCTTGTCCAAAAAAATGTACAAACCACGAGGGAAAAGAGAGACGTGATGAAAAAGAGACACGTTACTGAACCTACACAAAACGCGGAGTTTTGTACAAACAGATATCTTTCCTTGTAGAGAGAAACAAGCCTTTAACATCCAACCATGGATTTCGCGGTAATGAAACGAAATCAATATTTGCGTTTCTCTCGTTTTTGTTTGTGTTTATGTTTTAGTGGTAGTTCAAGGCTTTTATAATATGCGATATGAATGTGCTTTGTGGTTGAACAGAGATCGAGCTCTTTGACGGTAGGTGAGCGGATCTGTCTGGCGTTTATACCGTTTCTAGGGATAATCGAGGTTTTGATATTCGCTATGGCGGATTGCTTCGAGTGCAGGCCGAGCCCCAAGAAACGCGGGTACGGCTTCGAAGATGTATCTCGCCTCGCCAATGAAACCATCTGTAATTTGTCTCTCGCCCTTTCTCTATTTCGTGTGCTTCCTGTGTAATTCATGAGATTAGAAGAAATTATTTTAGAATTCTCAATTAATTGACTTGTGAAGAATCAGTGGGACGAGCACCAAATCCTAATTCCTAATTCGAGAGAACCTGCAAAGAAAGAGTAAGATCAAGTACAAAGTCCTGTGGTGGGATATACTTCGATGCTTAAAGACAGTTTTTGTTACCTGCGTTTTAAAAAACGTATGATTTTAAAGGGTAAACTGCGATTTTACTGAACACTTAACTACATTTTTTAAAATCGTACGTTTTAAAATCATTATTTTTAAATCTCACATTTTGAAATCGCAAATCCAAACGAATCCTAAAGAATTCATAGTGAAAGAGTGTTTGACTAGAATGGTGTGTACCTCATGGATGAGCTCCTTTCCTTCTCTTTACTTTATGGAATTATGGAGTATTTTCCGTGCTTGGTTCATTAGGAAGGGTTCCAGTGATTGATTTTGTGGCTGTCACTCTGTTATGTGAACGTTCCTTTGCCCTCAAGAATAAATAGGAGGATACCCTATACACAGCGTCTTTCTGGTGCTTGTGCACCTGTCCATTTGGACTTGGCCGGCTTTAGTTGGTTCATAGGACTCATTTGGGTCAGGGAGACCCTTTTCCCACGAGTTATTCTTGGGTACAACAACTTCAACAATTTTTGATAGGGGAAATATGAATATTAGCAAGAGGTTTCTCTGGAGGAGGCTCTTCAAATGCTTCCTAGAAGGCATACGTAAGCATAAAACCCTAGGGGCTAACCTCAAAATGGACTATGGGGACCCCTGGGGCTAATCTCAAAATAGGCAATGAAGACCCTAATGAAACTAAATAACCTTCAATGTACACAAAAAAGAGGGGAGCCGTGAGTCACTTGTGAGTAAGATAGAAAAAACGTCTTACCTACTCTAGAAATGAATCCGAAAAGCTGATAGGAGATTGTCCCTATTGGACACGAATCCGATTGTTAGTCACCCAAACAGTTCAACAGGCACACACAATATTAATGCCCCGGTATGACTCCCCAAGGAAGAAGCCACCAAAATTGAAAACGAAATGATGAGGTGTCCAACAAAATTCCCAAAACCTAACTATGTAACTTAGTTTGATGTGGGAATGGTGGGCAACTGGTGTACCCAAGAATAACTCTTAGGAAATGGACCTTCCTGGCCCAATGTTTGCCCCAGCAAGCCCATTTTCAATGAGTCCTATGGACCAACTAAACTAGGCTAATTCCAAATGGACAGACGCACAAACACCAGAAAAAAGTCGTGTGTAGGGTATCCTAACCTATGCCACCTGAACCCCTAATGCTCCTTTATTCTTAGGGGCTAAAGGACGTTCGTATAATAGAGTGAGGGCCACGAAATCAAATCAGTTGTCCTTTGGAACCCCCCAGCCAAACAAGTACAGGAAAATAGTTCATAAGTAAAAGGAAATGAGATCACTCACGAGATACGCAACATTGTGGCCAAACACTCTTTCTCTACGAATTCCTTAAGCTCTTTACCTTTTCAACCGATACTGACTTAAGCATTAGATTGACCCTTACTAGAATCCAGTGGGACGCTTCATGCTTCACCTTCCTCTTTTGCAAGTTCTCTCAATTTAGGATTTGGTGTGCGACCAATTGATTCTTCAGTTTGGTTTGCAGAAAATGAGGGCATTGAGTTCTTAAAATGATATCTTGAAAAATATTTGTGTGTTGTGTGTTGTGTGTTTTGAAGAGATTAATGGAATAGGCAATGTAGATTTGAATGGTTGTTTGTGTTATTGGTAACGATACAGTTACTCTGAATGAAGTGGAGGCATTGTTCGAGTTGTATAAGAAGTTGAGTAGTTCAATTATCGATGATGGGTTGATTCACAAGGTAAATAAATTGTGTGTTGAGGGAATTTGAATGCTTTGATTGCTCTCTTTTGCAGCATTTTGCATTTTATTTTTCTTAAAAATATTCGGTCTGTGATTGAAATAAATCAGCCACTAGTGGTGTTTATAAATGTTGATTGCATAATAATATTAATCGGTTGATTGGATAATAATATTAATCAGCAACGTATGAAGGATGTTAGTGGAGTGAACCTCAAGTGGGTAAAGTATCACTTTAGAAAACACAGATTGGCAAATGGAACTCATCCCATACCAAAGGTGTTATTTACCCTTTAATTTTAACTTTTGTGTCTGTATGCGTGTGTTTTTTTATTAAATAAAAATTCTGTTTTCGCCTGACTTATGATTATTAGCTGACAAGTTCATTGGTTTATAGCATTTTTAGGAAGACCGTAAATATGAAAAGCGAAGTTAATACATTGGTTGATTTGTACAATATGGTTTCTCTTACATGCTTGGATTTTTATTGGGCCATTAGCAGTTGGGGCATAGCTAAGCTGAGTGCAGGAATGGTTAAATGGTTTTTGAGCTAGTGAGGCAAATGTTGGAGTAGTGTATCTTTGAAAACCTGTCCTCACAAAGTAGGTTTGGCTGATGATGTTAACTATTTTTTTTATTGAATGACAAATGAAAAAAAAAAAAAAAAAGGACAAAGGGAATACTTCATACTCAATCGACTGCTTAATACTTATATACTATCTCTTCTTACAATTTGAGTATGCAGTGGTCTGGATGATCATTTGTGTACACAGTCATAGTTATAATACATTTATGAAGTTTATTTTATTCTATGCTTGTATAGTTATGATTGATGTTCGTTATCTTGTAGGAAGAGCTTCAACTTGCACTGTTCAAAACTCCATCTGGCGAGAGTCTTTTTGTAGACCGGGTAAATGGCTGGAACAGCCTCTTCTTCTTATGACATCAGTATTTTGGGCATTGCTTCATTTGATTGGTGATATTAAACTATGATGACATGGACATTTCACAATTGAACCATTTTGATAGTTTGTAGTGGATCAAAACCCACATTAAGATAAAAAATAACTTCCATGATGAAATTGAGTTTCCATTAATACTGGTAAAGAAAAAGAGTTTGTCTAATGCCTAGCTGTGAGCTCCAGCCTCCAGATACATGATTTACAGTCCAATATTAGATTTAAATGTTTGGGGGCTAAATAATGGAAATATGCTTGTGTTTCTGCAGATTTGTTAGGATCTTTTCTCTAAATCTGTAAAATTCCAAGCAACCCTGATTCAACAAATCCAAATGGTTGCTATTTTGTATACATGAAGTTTTGTTAAGAACGAAAAAACCATTCTACAAACTCTTTAATCAATAGATTGCAAATAGAAAACTCAGGTCATTCCTCATCTGTTCCTTACACAGTTTCTAGTCGGTAAATTTTAAATGTTTGGTGGACTTGTAATCTCTGATCAATGAATTGGAAACAGTAACCTTAGTTCATTGGATACTTGTGGCTATTCTTTGTACAGTTACTAGTTGTTAAATTTTAAATGCATGGTGACTTCTATAGCTTGATCCATTTATTTGCTTTCTAGTTACTGAGGTTATATTGGATGTATGCCAACATCTCTAATAAAACTAGAGAAAAATTCTTTGTTTACTCAAGATCTGAATCTATATTCGTACTTGACAAGCAGTTGCTTTATTGTTTAAATAATTGTGTGTATTGAATTATTGCTTATGCTTTTCTAGGTTTTTGATCTTTTTGATGAAAAGAAAAATGGCGTTATTGAATTTGAGGAATTTGTCCATGCACTCAATGTCTTCCATCCCAATGCTCCCATGGATGAAAAAATTGATTGTAAGTGTTCAAGAGACTTTTGTTTTTTGCAGTCAATGAGGTTCATGGATCCATCCCCTGTGTTTCTTGTTGAGTTCTTGCAGTTGCATTTAGGCTGTATGATCTAAGACAAACTGGGTTTATCGAGCGAGAAGAAGTGAGTATCTGTGCAAGCTGTTTTATGTTCCTGGAAGGTACTGATGGTTGAAAACTTGGGTGCATGTGCAAGCGTTTTTAGCTAAGCAGCCTTTGGTTTATTTCAGGTTAGGCAAATGGTAATTGCCATTTTGATGGAATCTGACGTGACACTTTCAGATGATCTTGTTGAGGCAATCATTGACAAGGTAAGCATCTATAAAAATTTGAATTTCTTTACTTTTAGAGCATTTCAGTACTCATAAGATCTTCACTCATGTAGACATTTGCAGATGCTGATTGTGACAAGGATGGTAGAATCAGTAGAGAAGAGTGGAAGGATTTTGTGATTCAACACCCGAGCCTCTTGAAGAACATGACTCTTCCTTATTTGAAGTATGTTTCCTGGCCCTGTGTCTTTATATGCTATTCCGTTCCCAGTTAATTCCATCTTACCCTTCTTTGAATCTACAATCCCATCTTATTAATACTCACATTTTCCAGGGACGTGACGTGACAACAGTATTTCCAAGTTTTGTTTTTAACACAAAAGTGGAAGACTGAGAATGAAATGTCTTCTACCATGGGAGTACTTAAAAAGGGTATTCTTAGCTTCAGTTACATATTTAGTGGTTTTTTCATATAGTAATAAAGATGACTCATTATTACTTTTCTCAGAAGCCCTTATGACTTATGGAAATGTAATTGTGATCCATGATAGATGATTGATCATTGCTAAAAAAGGCGAAGGAACTGTGCTTTCATTCACTGCAAGAAAGGCCAGGATGGTGGGAGGTACCAGGAGATCCATGATCCCCATTTTTATGATCTATTTTAAAGCCTGTATTGTCAAGTGAGCACAGAACTATACTTTCTTTGCCTCAAAAGTTCTCCTTTGATTACCATGTGTATGTTATTTTTCGCGGTGATCAAATTGTTGCTCATCTTGTATATAGTTTTCTGAATGCAAAAAGAATAATTGTCACATTCAATTTAAATTAGAGCTTGAAGAAAAGATGTGTTCCTGTCTTCAGGCACCATAAGTTTTTGGATGAATTCATGCGAAAAGATAATGGTAATGATAATAATGTCATGTATTAGTTGTTTGCGATTTATTTCTAAATATTTATTGCAAATATAATCGTCATATTATTTTCAGAAACTTCTGGCCTGAATATGCGTTGCTTCCCGAATCTTCACAATATTTCGTCGGATTTTCAATATATCTCTTCAACTTGGCTTCTAAGTGTGAACGTTCTATGCACTTGGTTGTTTTAGTTGATGAGAAATTTTATCCGATTTTTCAGAACAAGTGAGAAGTGAAAAATAAGAAGGAAGCAAAATTAAACAACTACAAAATACATAAGTTTACGGGGTTCATCACTAAAAATTATTTCTATGGAGTTGTAATAAGGTTTTACTATTTCTTTTAAAATAATACAATGAGACATCAATCACATATTTTCTTGTAGCCTTAAAAAATAGAAGCAAATATAAATACAACTCACAACTAGGTCAAAGCACTTAAATCAGTTAAACGAGTCAAAATTATTTTATTTTTTAGATTTAATAAAAAAATTAAAAATTATTATTTTAAGTTGATTTAACAAGTGGCCCTAACCGTCTACAGTAAACTTAGACAGCAAACTTGCAAAAAAATCTATTATGAATAATTAAAAATTTAATCATCTAATTTTTAAAATTAAAACTAAGGGAGTGATTCAAATCGTGCATTTACTTAGAATTTTATGATACATTTATTTATTTTTTAATAAGCTCATTTGATAAAAAAAAATAAATAAATAAACCTATTTTATCTACTCCGATCAAGTGCCACGTATGCAATATTCGGTCTATCAAACCCCACGCTTCCAAAGAGAACCTTTGCTCTCTTTTCAGCTGCTTTAAAACAAAGAAGAAGAAGAAGAAGAAGAAAAAGGAGGGAAATGGCGGACAAGCCAAGCCGAGCACTGGTGTTGTACGGGGATGGGTTGGCCCGTTTCATCGACTCATCGCACAATCATCTACACTCTCTCGCGTCCAAAGCTTCCTGTGGCTTCTTGACCCTCCCCAATGCCCCTCCCTCTGGTTCTACTTTCTCTCCTTCTCTTTCATTTTTTCCCCTAATTTGGTTTAAATTGATATATCAATTACACTCCTCAATTTAGACCTTGGTGATAGTCTTTAGTGCAAAAGAGAAACTTTCGATTTTATTATCAAATTCCTTGAAATAAAAAATTACTAATTGGATGCGTGAAAAAAAAAAGAAAGAAGTTAAATTGATGCTTCCTCTGTATTTGGTCTGCCTTTAAAGCCTTCAGTTTTAATGAACTCCATGCAATTGAGGCGGCTAGATTAAAGTCAGAGAAATGTTTGTTTTGATCTCACAGATTCTATGGTGAATTTGCAAAAAAAATATAGAAAAGGGATGGGGAAGAGAATGACACCAAACACATTTCTTAAAGTTAACGTAGCAAATTTTGGTTCATATCCGCACCCCAATCATAGGAAGGTTATTTTGTGAGGTGGGTTTGCCATCTTCTCGAGAGGCTATTAATTTATCCAACCTATTAGATGCAGAAGTTCAATTGGTGCCCAGACCTATCATAGAGCTCTTGAGGGGCATAAGTTTTACTAAATATTCATGATTGTCATAAGTCTATAACCCCAATATATGCACTTTGCGGATGATCCAATTTAATTCACCTTATGCTGGTTTTGTTTTATGGTTATTCAGCATTCTTTTCCTCCTCAAGTAACTCTTGAACTGTTCAATCTATGATCATTGAGATTGACTTGAATTTAGATTGCAGAAAGTGAGGATGAGAGAGTAGTTAGGGAGTTCGCAGTATTGCTGGATGCTTGTGAAGCTCATCTCGACGAGGTGAGATCCCCATACTTTTAGCATCAGAGAATGTGGTTTTATGATGAAGTGTAATAAAATAAATATAATGTCTTGGTTTTTCAGAGTGGCAATACTGCTAAGATGACAACCATAGATGAGAGGTATTATTTTTCTCTTCAGTTTCTGTAGTTGTTGTCTTATATGTTGGAATGTAATTAGACAATATCAACCAACATGCTTTCTAACTTCAGGTTCATGGGTATGAAAGTTGCTATAATCACAGACAACCCAAGCTTGAAATCTTTTGGTGCCAAAATTGGCTGTACTGTGTTCAAATTTGATGATTTAATGAAAAATCTATGTTGCCTTGCGGAACTACCAGCCGATGTTGTGGCCTCTAAGTTGCTAAATTTGCTTGGATTTAAAGAAGGGAAGGCACTGGAGATAAGTGAGTATGATTTTGTTTTTATGCACATTGGGGATGGTGAAAAGGTAAATGGTGAGAGAAACAAAGTTGTTGCCGATGACATGGAGTATGTCGATGCCTTGGTTGGTGGTATAATGCAGATAGCTCAACCTGGATCCGAAATCAGTTCTCGTCTGCATTTGTCCCTCATGATGAGTTATGGCAATGTCCAAGAGGATGATGATCCAAACTTGTCAGTTTTGATTACTAAAGATGAAAAGAACTCTGATCTTTCGGCGCTCTTCCCTCGTCAAAGTTACACTATGCAAGGAGAGAATCCACGGAAAGATGTTAGGTGAGTAAAAACTTGGTGGTTTCAAGCACTTCTTAAACATTTGTTACAGCTCCAGCTAATTTATGTTGAACAGGCACCATTGCCCAATGTTGATTGCTCAATGGCAGTATGGTGTAACCCGCAAGGATATGGTAGAGGCATTTTCCTTTAAAGATTTTAAGGAGGTAAAAGTTAAAGTTATCAGACACGTAATTTCTTCACATCTAGAAGTAAATGTTTTATGGTATATTGTGATTGAAATTTCTGCACTTGTATGAGTTGCTAAATATTTAATATTAGTATTACTTAAAGTTAATCAGCAGTAAGACCTAAAGTAAATAGATTTTTGTGCATACTGTATGGTATTTCAATTCCAACCATATGCTCTCTTGCATGTTCTTTACATAGCGGGGATGTGCTATGGAATAAAATTTACTTCTAATAATGGCCTTGTAAATTATCAGCCTAGTGAATTTTGTCACCATCATGACACGGAACGAGCTGGAATTGTTGAGAAATTTATTGTATTGACTAATAATCTGTGTCCACAAGTGCACTAGCTTTAGATTTTATGCCTTCAAATTCATTTAGTTTTGAAGATCATTTCATAACCTTTTCCTAGGATGCACTGCTACAGGTTATGCATAGTTGCTTGTGTATATGGATTTGAATATGTATTGTTGCTTAATTTGTCCGGCCTTTAATCGGTTAACATGTCTCTTATATAGTTGCTTAATGCTTTGACCATGCATATAATAAATAATTTTCTCCCCTTTTTCTTTGCGCAGCATGGTGGAGTTCTTGTGATACCAGCAGATAGGTTTCTGCATGAGGTTGCTTTTAAGCTTTGGAAGGCCCCCAAGTACGGAGCATGAGATATATTTATCAACTCTCCAGTAATGCGAGACAATGCTTATATTTTTAAACATAAGCACCGAAGATAAATAAGAATGATAGAGCTGTCCTGTTTTGATCCTCAAATACTATTAAGTCTTTTTCTTTTTTCGTTTTGTTAAATCAGGCACTGCTTATAATAGAACCGTTTTGCTTGACCTTGATGTTGGGACATGCTATTCGATTGAGGTCCCATGCAATTCCCTAAAATTGCAGGACCTGTAATTCTCAAAATGAACGGCTTAATCCTGTCATAAGCTTTTGAAGAAAGCCCCCCCCCCCAAAAAGAAAAAACACGCACACACATACTAATACTAACGGGTGGCCGGGCTACCCCATGAGGTGGCCGGCCACTCCTTGCACTCCCCTCCAAATGTTTTAGAGTGGGGGAGGAGGGTACTCAAGGTGGTGCCACCACTCTAAGGGTTTAGGGAGGGTGGCTGACTAACCCTTCACCCCAAAGGAGGTGGTTGGACCACTCCAACCATCCATGCGCTGGTCAACCACCCTTCAATGGGTGAGCAAGTGATTGGCCACTCCGTGAGGGATGTTTGGACCATTCCAACCAAACCCTTGGAGAGCTTTCTTTTTTCCTCTCTTTCTCTTAGTTGTAGGTAGAGACTTCTTTCCAAATTACAGTGAGGATGGTCAGATTTTGGAAGGGACCATCACATGAATAATACTAAACACGCTCACTTTTTTTAGTAATGGTTTTAAAAGACACCTATAGGTGTGTAGAGCATTAATCATCCAACATTGTTTCAGATGTCATTTATTTTGTCCAGGTGCAAGCATCCTGCCCTATAAAAGATTCAAATCATTCCAGTAAGAGTGTCCAAATAGAATAATCAAATCTACCACGTTCAAAATTTTGAAGGCCAAGCTTCACAAGAAAGAGAGAGACGATAATGATGCTGAATATTCAATTTTCCTTTATTAAACTGATAATCTACACTCGAAACAATTTCTTGATACTGGCTAGACTTGACTTTTGATAACAGACTCCCAGAAACTTAACAGTAACTCCTTTTCAACTGTTTCACAAACACAACTTAGGACACCCATACTACATATCCAGTTTCCTTTGAACAACTGTTCAACATCAATGACAAATGAACTAGCATTCTAACAAGCTTTTGACACAATAAGTACCCATAACAAACCACCCAATAAGGAGGATAGAGAAGGATAGCAGCCCGATCAAGAACGGCCACCCGACAATGACAACACCAAGGCATAGCACCACTATAAAGGGGAGGAATGATCTTAAGATTGACATGCTATCAACCCAATGCCCCTTATATAGTATAAGAGCTGCCACATTTATCATATTCCAACTCATTGATCCATCGTAACATAGCCGATTAAGGCAGTTGGCAATAAATGAGTAGCAGTTGCATGTAAAGAGGTTGTAGGATTTATGCTCGAAGTAATGCATACTTGACTGTAGGGCATCATCCCATGTGATTGATGTTCCATACTCTGCATGCCCGTAGCCATTCTTGCAGGTGTGCCCAGATAGGTTTGGGGGAAAGCAGCACTGCAATAACATTCAGATTCCACAACAAAATTGTCAATGGATCGATAGATAGGCTAAAGTCTAGACACTCAACATTAACTCTTTACATAAGATAAATGAGAGACATTTTAATTCTAATCACAGTTCATTTAGTTTAGTCATACAAACAAAGTGGCATCAGAATTTCAGAGATGGGATGGGCTAGCAAGGAAATGGTAATTATTTTCCCGTCTCTGATTTGCCACAAAAGTGCACTCAAACATTAACCATCTGGCCGATGATGATTAATGCGTGTGTGGGTGCAGGCACCAAAATAGTACACAATGGGGCAGAATATCGACTGTACCTGTTCTCTATCAAGCTGAAGATATCTTGCTACAGCACCAAATGCAAAATCATCAACATTAATGAAATTGGATCCTGAAAAATCTAAAATAGCTCCATCCTCCTGGCAAATGCCAACATGACCAATGAAAGGGGCCAACCACGAGACTACTGGGAGTGGAGTCCAAACTAAACAACATGGGAACTTTTCCTTCTTTGGATCAATTTCCTCAAGTGGCCACAGCTCATGCTGAATCATCTGTGTAGAACTCGTATGCTCAACATCATAAGCTATTGTTAACTCCATATTAGGAAGTCTTCCGCGTGACTTATGGGTTTTGTTCAATTTCCAACCGAGAACCATCAATCCGTCAAATGACGCCCACAGTCATATTGTTGTCAAACCTAAATAAGTAGGCCTAACGAATCAGTTATTCTTTCAACATACAGAAAACCAGGGGGCTGGGAGGAATAAACAACAACAATTGGAAGGTATTTGGCAAAAAAAATTAAACAGGATATTGTGCAAACTAAAACTGCCAAATCTTAAGGTAAAATGACACATATACAACTATCAACTATCAGAGTAAAAAAATTTTAAAAAAAAAAAATTGGAAAAGCATCTCCTCATTAGGCTCATTAAGTAATTGTTTCAACATAAATTCCCCAAATACAACTACTACGCATCACATAAGCTCCAAAAAGATGTATACATGTTATCAAAATCTATTAGACAATTTCAACACATTGTTGCACCCAGAATACTATTCTAACAACAGAAAGTGGGCAAAATGCTAAAAATATTCATCCAAAAAAAAAAAAATGCTAAAAATAAACTTCCTTTTACTCCAACACTCATTATCTGTTCCGATGACACCGCCATACCTCTCTTTATTGATAATTACACTCGTTTCAAAGAAAACAATGGGGGTAAAACACCAACCAAAGTGAGTAATCCAAGCAAGCCATTGTATACAAAATTTTATGACATCTCACCAAAAAATAAATAAAATTGAACAACAACAAATAACACACCATTTACCTTGCAAACAAGCATGCGGCACTTGGTTAAGCGCCAGTATTTCCTGTGTTGGCGATGGCACTGGTTTTGCATGCCAAATCATACTTTTAGTTAGGAAAAAATTTGTGGATAGACATCACTTCAATTTGGGCGCAAGATGTCATTCTTTCAAAATCCCATGTCTGTAAAGTTGTAAACCTACCCTAATCCCAACACTATGAGTTTATCATTAGAATCCATTTCTTGGATCTAACTATATTTAAGGTGATGCTTTTGTAAATGTAGCACCCTTCATCTCTCGTAAGGCCTCAACTCATATTCTTTATGGTTCTCGTTTGTCCTTGAACAGACTCGAATTTCACTCCTCATCTTTACACAACTTCCACCAAATATATTATGAAACCATTACGCCATTAAACTTTCCTTGCAATTGACAATCAAACACCAGAGAGAGAGAGAGCAGTAAATTGATTTATTGTACTTCTCTGTATCCCCTCCCTCATTAATAATTTAATATAAAAAGTTCGGATCGTGGGATTTGATCATGAGCAACGATGCTGAAAATCTGTACTCGATAAATATTGCAAAATTCTCATATCTAGCTCTCCTTGGGCAAAGGTTTTCCATTAGTTGCCCGCATCCTAGAATTTGAGCATTATTTATTATTATTATTATTATTATTTATCTAGAAGTTTTTAACGAAATAAGCAAAATTGCTCCATTTAGCTGAAGAAATTATGATGTGTATACATTTCAATTCGAGAATATTTTCTTTTTCCTTTCAAAATGGTTTTAATTTCTTCATCAAAACTGCCATATTATATTTTTAAAAAAAAAGAAGTAAAAGAAGAAAGAAACCTAAACTAAGATAAAACTTTAACGCTTCACAGTTAAAAAAAAACTTCTTAATGCTACCATTCAGACAATAATTAGAGGCTTTCAGTAGTAAAACATTAGGCAACAATTGAAAGAACTAAAATCTAAAAGGCTTTCAGAGAGAACGAACAAACAAAAACAAACAAAAATCTTGTTTTCGTCCACGGAAAATGCTAGTAAAACAAACCATGTGCAGAGACAGAAAATGGGAAGCTTCAATTCCATTTTACCATGACTTTCCCACGATTTTCTCGGCAACCAAACGAAACCCAGATGGTTCTTCCCAAAATCAAGGAACAAACTGAAGAAGAACATGGTCCAAACCCACATATAACGCATTCGAATCATCAAAAACTCAAAGGGTAACCATATATACTGCAATACTGACCTGTAGACGGCAGTGATGCAGAAGCCGAGTCTGAAAATGGCTCCGGTGAATGAATCCGGCGAAGACAAAGACGAAGATCTCGAGGTCGGTAAAAAAGAAGAAGAAGAAGCTGTATCGTTGTTGTTGTTGTCGTTCATTGTGGATTTGTGGAGGAGCAAGAATGATTTATTGTGAAGGAAATCTTTCTTTTAATTTTAATTATAAATTTGTGAGATTTTGAAGTTGAAGAGGGGAAGGTGCATGAACAATTCCCGATTTTCGCTTCTTTGGTGGGCCCCCACCTCGTCGGCTGTGAACTGCGTGAAGTCGCTCAAAAGCCATCAAAGTGCATTGCATGTATCATGTGTCGCTGCTTAGTAGTTACGTTAGTGGTTTCCCAGTTTCCTTCCCTCTCCTTTTTTATTTATTTATTTATTTTTTTACACGATTTATTTTTTACTCGTGTAAAAGCTGGATTTGGCTTATGTGGTTACAAAAATTTACGGTATATCTATTATCTACTGTATTTTTTTTAAAGGGTTTAAATTTTAATTTTAATTTTTTTTTATAAGAAATAGAGAGTAAAATTAAATTTAGATTATTTACAACACCCAACCCAAATCTATGTAAGTTTATCTGAATTTTCTTTTGGCACCAATCTTTTCGCTTTAACTATTTTAAATCCTATTTGTAGATAATTAATATTTTCTTGCATGTAATTTTTTCATATGTTGCAGCATTTAAGATTTTTCCATTTGAAAGAAAATTGATGTACCAAATACCTTCCTACATTCTAAGCTAAATGGCCCGCTTCGAGAATACAGGCCCAAGCCCAAGTTGAGAACCGAAACAAGGATTGGAAGGCCCAGGAACTCCTATTTTTACATCCATGCATTAATCAGACCAAGATCTTCTCAATTTTATTTATGCACATCTATGCATTAATTATTCCATCATTCTCGACGAAAAACTACATAACGGCCTCAATTCTCTAGAGCTTTTCCAGCATCGTTGGCTATTTTAGCTAACCAAAAACTACCACTTTATATTTTTCCTACTTATTTTTCAATATAAACTCTAACAGGTTTTTATTCCACTATTTATTTTCTTTAAATATTATTTTGAGGTATTTTTTTAATTATTTTCTTAACACCACCATTTTCTCAATACAAACCCAACTCTACCTCTCTCTCGTCTAGCTTGAGCTTCCATCAACGGTGACATAAATGGAGGGCCGACAACGTCACAGTCGAAGCCAACGAAGCAGAGAAAGCAACCTCAGGTGAGATAGAAAAAGCTCATCTAAAGGCTACAGTGGCCGCAAGGGAGCTAGAAGGAAGATTCGAACTCATGCCTTTTTCATAAAATCATAGCAAAATTTCATTTTTTGTATGATTTATGTTAATACCCACCGCCCATATATAGTCTTATATGTGCATATTGCATCTAGTCTTAAAATCATGCCTTTTTCTCTCTCCCTCTCCTCTTCTCATTTGTTTTCTTCAAGCTATTTTCTAAACAACTCCAAAACCTACACCATATATACACAATTCGGCTACCCCATATACCTTCAAAACCCGTACTTTTATTTGAGAAACAAAATCAAACGATTGCTACCTTCCATCTGCCTGTTATGGTCTGGTCCTTTGCTCTTGCCATTTCACTCCTGCCAATAAGAGATGGCTTTTCTTTCCCTACTTTTTCTTTTACAACCTGCTATTTAATTTTGCTTTCACAGTAATCACATGAGAACGCATATATATATATATATATGTATGAAGAACTGCACAATATGGGATTTGAAGACATGCTTCTGCCTATACACTTAACAATATTTATTATGAACAGTATTTATTATGAACAGAGTTTTTCTTCAAACTAGGTAAAAGGAATTTCCTTCAACCTCGTCTATAAAAATAATATGTCCCTTTACATGTAAGAAGCACATGCTTTTTTTAATTGCAAGGATAAAGTTGGAAGAAATTTATAAAAAATGCATGTACTTTTTTCAACTTTGTCCTTTCAATTAAAAAAAATATATGTTTCTTATATAAAAAGGGATACATGTCATTTTTATAAATGAGGTTGAAAAAAATTCCTCAAACCCAGTTTGGAGGAAAACTGTCCATTATTATATAGTAATTGAAAACTGCACAATATGAGATTTGAAGACATGCTTCTTTGCCTATACACTAAACAATATTTATTATATAGTAATTGAAAGAAGCTTCATGGCTGACTATTAGGGAAGACGAGGTTCACCACAGAATGCGTCTGGCTCGAATGCTCTTGCAGACTCATCATTGTAAACCCCAGGTATTACTCCATTTTCTGATGTGATATAGGATACCTTTCGGCCTCCATCAATGTTGATGAGGAGAAGAACACATACAAATAATGATGCAGCAAGAATCACAAGAGTAAATTTTAATCTGCTCAGCACAGGCTTGACCTGTTGGAGAACATAAGAAACCTGAGTTTGAGTTTACCCAAAGATGAAGCTTATTGTTTGATATATCTCCAAAAAATTTTGAATATTAAATCATCCAAAAAGATCTCGGGTGCAAAAGGAAGCAACTTCAAGGAAAAATTACTTTCAACACTAACAAGTTTCTAATTCCTAGTTTGATGCCACGATCTTGAAGGTCAGACATTTTGTTATACCACTGTGTAGCTTTATTGAGTGAAATGTTATGAACCTATATTAGGTGCAAATAGAATAATATCTCTTACGAGATATTTAGGGTAATAGTATTTCAATTATTTCCCTACTTTGTAAGGGTTTCCCTATAAAACCTTAGGTTTCTTGAATAAATTATCAGACAATATTTCATTCAAAATATATTTTTTCATCTGGTATGAAAATTAGGAGGCCACGTCTCCCTCGAAGTAGCACCCTTTCCAACATTGCTTACCCTAACCTATGCCAAAAATGGTCCTAAATTCTCTAAGGTCCATAAACCCAACTACCAATAGTTGAAAAAGTAAATAAATAAAGAAAACTTTTGGACAAGACAGCACATTTGCAGACTTCAAAAAATCCTCAGGGCATGGCAATGGCTCTTCCATTTTGCACTGCCAATTAGCTACACTAGATGAAAGAGTCAGCAAAATTCTGATAGAGTAATGAGGTGGTGTTGTGTGTGGAATTTTTCAATTGTTTCTATTGTTTGTGATAGTCAGCCACATCTATAGATGTAACAACTCAAGAAAAACGTTAGTCACATTTGCGCTATCACTTCAAAAAGTTAGGTCGAAGTTACAATTAAAATTCCCTAAAATCACTTATAAAGTCTAAACTCTCATAATAAGGAACCTATGTAGAACTTAGCACTTAGAAGCACCTTTAGAATCCATCCACTCCATGTAGGCAATTCATCTTCTCAATGTGGGACTAACTTTTTGGGATGTCACAATCTCTCTCACTCAAATCCTTAATGTCCTCGGCAGGGCCCACAATGCAGAGCCTCATCGCTACATGGTGTTAATAGGTTGCTCTGATACCATTTATAACGACACAATGAGCGCTAGCCACATCTAGATCCATTGAAGACCAAAAATATATCGATCTTGAGACTCCCTCTTTTGCGGAAAACACTAATCTTGACATGGTACATGGATGAAACTACATAGACTCCATCTCCATCAAGCACTTTTAAGATGGCTTTTCACTCATGAGAACAACTCAACATGTCTTAGGTGAGCAACACACCATAGTTTTACATACCATACGACACAACCCAAGATTGGAATGAGCCAATGTGCTCCATCAGTCTAAGTTTCAACCAATAAGGTTTTAACTAGAAAACCTCAAAACAAATTTGTTCACCACTGAACATAAGTTCTCTCACTTTGAGTTTAGAAACTTCTATAACTCCTAAGAAGGAAAGTATCATTATCTAGTTGGCAGAGTGCCAATAGTCACTCCCTTAAATTTCCCTTTAGAAATACATTGATTTCAGCCATTAGACACAATTGTAATGCTCACTAGAATGTCATCTTACTATATCAAAACAACTTTAATGAAATCAGTTATATCAGACCCGCAAAATCGTTAATATATTTAATGTAGCTTGATTCATAATAAACAAGAGCCTCCAGCATCAAAGAAGCAAAAAATCACCAACTCTAAATTGATTATCTTACAGAAAATGAACCAAGGAGCCTGTCACGTGCCAAAACTTCAGCAGTTTTCACCCACATCTGTTAAGAAAAGTCAATTCAGGCTTCAACAATGCATAAGCAACTTGTAATCTTGACAAAAATAACTTTCATTCCTAGCCCTAGGAAGATATATAAAATTGTCATAAAAGTAGGCATCAATGGATATTATCTGAAACAAATGACACAGTAAAGATGAACTAGATTTGCATTATGAACCATACAACTTTCTGCCACTCTTACTGTAACAAACTCATATGTCAGATATAACGCTAACAAAGAGAATAGGTGACCAAACTTTATTGCATAATTTCATTGATTGAAATATATTGTCAATATCCATCAGATTCCCAGTAAATAATGAAAGGTTTTAAAATGAAACCTGATGCTCAGCAAGCTTTGGATTTCCCTCAACTGAATGTTCATTTGTGAAAATTCTCCACATTTTTACCAATTTCTTCATAAATTCTGTCATAATAACTAAGCTTACAATGAAGTCGCTACAGTTTCTTCATAGATATCTGAATTACAGATTGGTGCAATGCTAAATGGATACCAATTTCTTTGCAAGTAAACATGAAGTGAGATAAAAGAAATGGACATTCACTTCAACTGTTTAAATTTGTATATTTCAAATTATTATCGAACCCCCACCACCCCCCCCCTCCCCCCCTCTAAAGAAGGCAGCATCAAACATGCCAGGAAACACTATGATAAATTAGTTTTGTCTCATAAACATCTTCATTTTTTTCTTAGGAGTGCTAGAAAAGGTTAAGAAGAAACTAATAAATAAAAGATTTGAAACCTTAAGATTTTCATTAATCTTTTTTTTAAAAAAAAAAAAAACCAAGATTTTCATTAATCTCTAGCCAAGCAACTACATATGCCATTAACTTAATTGAGGTAAGTATTTCAACTCGGAAGTCCAAAATAACATTAAGCAAGATACTGCAAATTCTACTTGCCGGTGAGTTGTAGCTCAAATGACATTTACTCCCCGTAAAAATGGAGAGATGGATGCAGTCTTTGGTTTATGACACATAGGCGCATGTGTAATTATTCCTCACTTTTCTCGGCAATCAAATGTAAGGTAAAGAAAGAGGCAGAAACTGCATTGAATTAAGCCAAAAGAAAACTAGAATTCTGCCTACCTGGCCATCATACCAGCCTGTCTCTTCATCTGCAAAAGGAGAGGGAGAAAACTAATCCATCAATTACCCAGGAAAAAATGACAAAGTACCAATCTACGGTTGGTTACTGAGGAAATGCAAGAAAGAAAGAGAAACTAAAATTGTAACTCTTAGACATATCATCACAAACGACTATTCTAAGTAAAACTCAACACCTGATGAACCATACATCATAACAAACTTCCTAACTTGAAGAGCGTCTGAGTCTTAGAAATTTTAAAACAAAAAAAGAAACCCAAATTTAAGAATTTCAAGTAAATCAATTCTCCTCAACTTTCTGAGCAACCAATCAAATGAAATTTAAAACAAGAGCACAAATAATAAACCAGAGCATTTACATTCAACTGTGGCACTAAGCAGTCGGTTCCCCACATAAGCCCAACCCAGGTACATTCTCACAACGGCAAGAGTCACCACGAATACCCCACTTGAAACAGAGCAGATAATCCGCTTAAATGGCTCTTGGTCGGGCCCCACGGCGCCGAACCAGGCCACGGGGAGGCCGATAAAGAGCGCAAAAGAAGCGCCGGTGACGAATAATCTGGAGCCGTATTCGACAATGTCACCGGCAGCCCATGAGAACGGGAAGGAGGCCGAGAGGGTCTGATACTCGTTTATGGGCTGCTGGTCTTGCGGAACAGGGCACTCTGTTTCTGATGGGGTGTTGCTTTCATTTCTGAAGGATGATGAGAGGGGTATTTTTGGAATTGAGCTTTTGAAGCTGTGGTGGCGGCGGCGGTGGTGGTGGAGACTTGGAAGGATGGGTGAAAGGAAGTTGGTTGTGGAGGGAAAGAAGAGGCTTAGTTTGGGTGATGGGTGAAGAAGGGCTGCGGCCATGCCTTGGGGGCTTTCTTTTTCTTTGTTTTTTTTTTTTTCTCTGTTTGCTCACTTGTTGGTCACTTGTTCTATCCAAACGAAATATTTCCTTGTCAGTTTGATTTTTTAATTGCTTCTTTTACTGTTTAATTTTATTAAGGTTACCGCATTATGGGTTTTTCTGTTTTTTTGGGTTGTGTTGCGCCTGATCTGCTGGTGATTATTATTAAGCTGTGTGCGCCCCAAGAGTGGCCACTTTTATTTGGTAAGCCAAGATATTAGTAATGCTAAAGAGAAAATTCTTTTTTTTTTTTTAATCTCTCAAAAAATGATATAATTTTTAACGTTAAATTTTTAATAAACCATTTTCATAATGATCAAATAGTAATTTTAAAAATTACATCATTTAACAAATAATCACATGCTTCACAATATTTTTTTTTTATTCCATACGGGAAAAGAGAAAAAGGGAATGTACTACTTTTCACATAAGAAATGCATGATAATTTTATAGAAAGAGTTTGACAGAATTTTTTTCAATCTCTAGAAAAAATTTATGTCCTCGGAGGATAGTAATTTTATGTTATCCTGTCTTCCAACGTTGATACGGCAATTTATTGACCAGACTCAATTAGATGCAACAAACATTCCACACATATTGACTTGCTCCATTTTAGTTTGCTTTTGACTCTTCCAAGCTGTAACGCTAGTTTGTGATCTTTTATATTTAGATTAGCAGCAGCATAGGCATAGCCACGTAACAAAGTCTCTTACACCGCGTGAGACTTCTGAGATATGAGTTTATTATTCCAAAATCGGGCTTCAAATATGCAAAATATAATAACACATCTTATGCCAACAATTTTTTTTTTTTTTCCTATCTTGCTGTTTTTTTATCTTCTTCTGCAGAGATCAAATGTATACAATTCGCCAAACATGATCTCCACAAATACATAATTTGAACATATTATTTTCCTTTTTTTTCCTTTTTTCTTTTTTTTTCCTTTCTTTTCCCCCCTTCTTTTCTCCTGGGACTTTCTTACATGTAGAATGATACTACTTAGTACTTACACTTCTAAATTCAAGGGTATCCTCCACTGCACTTTTGCAGCTATTCAGTTAGGAGGAAGACCGCCAAATTGTTCTTAATGGGTTGTGCTGAGCCCCCACTTTGAATGGACCAACACTTCCCAATCCAGCAAGTTTCTTTCTTTGCACAGAAAAACTCCTGTTCTGGCTCTTCGAGCCGATGAACTGTTATTACAATGGGGCCGATCTGCTCAACTGTGTCAGTTAATTTGTAGAAACAACTAGACGTTGAAGATGACGAAGACGGGACATAAGCTGTGAGAAAGAGGGCCGTAATTGTGGGTCCCTACAAAATAGTCAACATATTAAAGGGATTCAAGTTTATAGGCAGGATAAATAAAGGCTCGTGTATTCTTAGGGCAAATATTTTATAATCAACCTTATACTTAGTATTTCGAGCCCATACATTTTTTTTATTAAGTATTTTGAGCCTAAAATAAAAATAATTTAGAGGATTTTGATGAAAATATTATTGTTAATTCAGAATTTTCTTCAATACTTTGATCAGAATGGCTATAAGAAATGCACTGATACATCACACCAAGTATGAATAAGGATAGGCGGGTTTAAAAACTTACGTTTGCCAGCAATCATGTATTATCTGTGCAACTGCTGGATCAACATCATCTGGAATTTCAAGACGCTTATTCTGGAACCCAACAGCTCCAACAACCTGCATTGGGTTCAAACCTTTCCATGGGATACCTAAAGTAGATAATTCCCATAATATCACACCAAAGCTATACACATCACACCTGCAAACAAGATACCCAGATTATGTTAGATACATACAGGATTAAAAATTGCACCTGCCAGCCACCATTAATTAAGCAGATTACAAGCACACGCTTATTAACTTACTTCTCATTGGCTCGTTCATTCCTTAGAACTTCTGGTGCCATCCATTCAGGCTGCAGTATGACAGCAGCTTTTATTATCACATGATTTTATCAAGCAACAAGGTGCGTGATTGAGGAAAAATGATGAAAGAAAGAGCTACAGGAGGGACAGACATCACAGGATGTTTTCACAGTTAACAAGTATTACCGTTCCAGCAGTAGACTTAGAAGACAGAAAAGTGTGGTGCTTCGTGCGTGACAAACCGAAATCACAAACCTGCAGAGAGAAACAAGATATTGGAAAAGATTCAATTCATTTCTCTCATCAAACAATGTGAAAGTCCCTCTATTTAATAAATGAAACAATGAGCATAATCAGGAAATAGCTCTTTGAGTGCCAGAACTTGGTTTGAGCAGACCTTAACAACCCAGTTTTTATCAACAAGGAGATTTGGAGACTTTAGATCTCGATGCACAATGGTAGGATGGCTTGTGTGCAAGTAGTTCATTCCCTTGGCCTGTAAACAATCAGGGAGCTTTGCTCAAGAAAACAGAAGTAAACCAAATATAGGAAATGAAAAGAAAAAGAGATAATCTAACTTGTACCACATCAAGCGCCATCCGCATTCGCCTCTTTTCTTCAATTGGAGGATTGGGACGATGCAGTATTCGATACAAACTCCCCCTACATACCAAAGAGTGTTTAGGGACAAGACAACAGTTGAACAAACTTAGTAATTGGGTTTGTGACAAAACCCTATTTATGTCAAATTTAACAAGCACTGACAATGATGTGACCTCAAAAATCTTTCTTTTTCAAGAAAAAAGATATATCTGCAGACAGACTTTGCCATTCGCATATATAGCAGACCAAAATTCATGTCAACAATCACATCTTGCCTTTAAAATTGCATGCATGGTGGAAAAGTCATCTATGGGCTTTGAACTTAATTTACAGTTGGTGCAATATATTGGCATGCACGTATACACAGACATGCATGCACTTTCAGTTAATGAAACAAAATGTAGACAGACACACAAACGCATAAATAGATATGCAAAAACATTTGTTAATGATGCACTAACATTTTCTGTGGTTTACCATTTAAAATGAAAGAAAACTGAGATAAACTCTAAAAAAACACAAACAACCCTCTAAATAAGGGAACACAATAGAAGCACACCCTCAAGGAATTTACTAGTATTCAAGTGTACTGGAAAATTGGAACTTTTATCACAAGGGTAGGTCAATTAAAAATATTGCACCATTTAACACGAATTTGGAGTATATAAAAGAAATGAACCTGGGAAGAAACTCTGTGAGTATAGAAAAATGTGGGGGGTGAGTAACTGCTCCCATGAAAAGGACAACATTAGGATGTCTCAGCCTTAGCATGATTTCAACCTGCATAAGGCAACCGGCAGGAATTTCTTCAGTAATATAGAGAAAATAAAATAAATTAAATATTTGGCTCATTGTAAGACAACACTACGTGATTTAAAGTTAAACGTCTCCTGCTTACTTCACATTTAACCTGGGCCAACGCATCACCAGATAAATCTTGGTCTAGAAACTTCTTGACAGCAACTTCCTGAAAACCATTCACATAACATCAACAAAGACAAATAAACAGTCTTAAAATGGATCAACTAAATCCATACACCAGAATCACCATTAAGAGTCTTTTACAATTACCAATTGACAGAACAATAGTTTTAATAATAATAAAATTATTAAAAGCATGTCTTTACAAAGATGCTGAAGCAGTCACAAGATTTTGATAGACTTGTTGAACTGCTTACCACTATTGAAAAAATGTATGAAATATTGAGCATTTAACAGAATTTCAGGAATTGACGCATTTATTACCATTTTGCAGTCATCAAGTAGTTCCATAGAAGATTAAATTTTAAACATAACTATAAGTCCTAAAAGCAATACCCAAACCGGAAAAAATTTTAGCTGGGAGAGAGGAAAGGCTGTATATTGACAAAACAAATCCTAGTTGATTATTGATAATCAAGTAAAAAGGCGCACACTTTACAACCTGATCCACCCTAATGTATTTGTCATATAAGTTAGAAACAGATGAACAGTACATATGAATATGAGAAGCGAACGTAGAAGAAGTATTTGATAAAAGAAAAGAAGTTCAACAACTTCAATTCTATAAATCAACAAGCTAACATTTAGCTTAAAACACCAAGAAACACAAAATTTCAATAATATTTCATTAATTCATTCTCAAATCTGCTTTTCTGTTACATTCAGCACTCTTTTTATCATAGTAAATATAAAGCTTCAAAAGAAAGAAACTAACTGATAGAATTAATGTAAACATGTAAATTTCTCAACTATAGAAAGCCCAACTAATACTAGCATCCTAAAGATGGGAAAGTCTTTGGAGGAGATTAAGTCTCTATTTTTCAACACTTTGTATCTTTGATAGTTGTTTTTGTTTTTCCTCTGGTGATTAATTATCATGATTTTCTTGTTCTTTTTGCCTCTTCTAACTAGGCGGCTTCCTTTGTATACTTCCTATGTATCTGAAGGCGCCTTACATTTTTCATGATATTTCAATTACTTATCCAAAAAAAGAAAGGGAAATCTCCTAAAGTTGGAAAACTAACGGAAATAAGGAAAGTCAATGCTAACAAATAAACCAAAATCATTAACTCTAATCCAAGAAGGAAATAAATCATTTTGAAATTAGCATGGAATTTGGATGGATTGTCTGAATGGAAATTGAGTTAGAATTCTCATCTGTTGGGGAATCTTTTCCTTTTATACTTCTACTGTCGAAGACCAGATGAAAATATGCTCAAACAACACAATCTGGATTGTTGCGGTCACACTCCCGTTTGAACAGACGGGAGTGCATCCGATCGATTCGGCAAGTTCCGCAAGGCGTCTCGGTCGCACCCCCGTTCAAATGGGAGTGCAACCAGTCATCTCGGGCCAGACTTCCGAGAGGCTTGTTTGCACCCCAATCTGAACAGGGTGTGAATGGGCTATTTGGCCCCTCTCCTCGAGGGTTCCGATCACACTCCCATTCGAACGGGGTGAAACCGAGCTACATCAATTCTTGGAATCCGTCCTACATCAATTTCATATTGATATAATAGTTTTAAGTTTATGAATAAATAAGCCATATTAATGACATATTATGGATCATGATGGAATACATGAAAATAACATCGATATTTTCAATAACACAAATATAAACATATTCAATTTAAAATGGTGAAAACCATGCCTTTACACAGCCTAAAAGTACCTACTGACAAAGATAAGATAAATAATTACTTCGTTAAAAAAAAAAAAAAAAACTCACAGTGCCATTCCAATCTGCACGATAAACCTCACCATATGAACCTGCCAAAAACATGTGAGACTGTTATCAACAACCAAATCATATTATCAAACAGAAGTCCAAGTTAGTACTCCTGAAAGCACAAAAGAAAAATGGAATCTATGCATTAGTAAAAACACTTGAATGCTAATATTTTCTCTTGTAAGCTACACCTAAGCCAAGTCCATAGGGGACTACATCATCCCAAAAACTAGTTAAGTGGGAGACGAAAGTCTCCATCAGAAACCCCCTCATAATGGGGAGGCAGCTACATACTAGTACACCAAAGTGTCGGTGGCATTAAAGCATAAATGCTTCCCAAACCTTTTTTTTTTTTCAACTACAAAGGTTGGGCCATGAATTGAAACTGTTAATATTAGTTTCTTAATTGATTTGCCCCTTTACTTTTATTCTCTTTGTCCCCATTATCCCCATGTGGCTTGGACAATGGAAACACAGTTCAGTCTCAACTCAAGGCTTAAATTGAGCTTTAACAAGCAGACTCAAGCTGGTTCAATGAAATGTAATAAAGCTTGAGCTCGGCTTCACTAGACTCAATTTAGTTGTAGAGCTTTTACAAGGCCAAATTTGAGATCAAGCTCACAGCAGGAAAGGTTGCAAAAAACCTGGGTATCTTTTAGAGGAAGCATTGGACTAAACCAAGTAGAAATTGATAACATTTTTAATGCATAATTTAATATAGCAATATAATTATCATAGAACTATGAGATATATGCCATAGAAGGTTAAGAATATTATCATCATCCAGTTTTTTAGTTTGCCAATGAGTTCCAGATCAAATGGGACCTTCTCCCCCAATAAAAATGGGGTGGAGGGTTTCATTGTCAGTTCAAGACCCACCCAGTGCGTGTGGACTTACCAGCTAACAAGAATATATGCAATACCAATTACTAGTGCAATTAGATCTTAACACAGCCCTAATGTAAATGGGCATCAAATCTAAAGTAGTTGATTTAACAACTTATAGGTTACAATGCCACTTCCACCATGTTATTCCAAGTTGTGTTAACCATACACATGCATCTATATGTATTTAGGACTAGGATCTTAACATTCTCTCGGAGAGGTAAGAAAAAGATGATCTTTCAGAACAAGAGCAATATCCAGCAGAAGAAAAAGATCCTGAAGCTAAGCAACACCCTCTCAAGCAGTTCCAATTATATCCAATGTCCCCCTGTGCACTGCTCTTAACCTATTGGATAAAATTTAATTTTATATGAGTGCCAATATTAATCACAGACTAGATTAAACAGATATAAACTATCCTCTTATTTGTGGGTATCTGCTCAAGCCATATGCATGGTCTTAGTTTGAATCCAGACAAGGGAGAGAAGTCTGCCCTTTTCCCCTAAAATTGGCCCTCTAATGAAATGTTTGACAAAGAAAGAGTTTTAATTACTCAAGAAGAAAAAAGTTACAGAATTAACACATTCAATCAGCTTCAGTACTGACTAAAATGAAAGAGAACAAATATAAACCCATATAAACCTTTATCACACACAACAGTAACATGGCCTTATGGAAAGAGTGAGAAAACAGACTTTTCCAAATTAAATGTTTAACATGACAATACAACATCTAAATTACCCATTCATCCCTTTTCCTTTCCATGATACTGAAAAAATTCAGATAGAGAAAATCTTACCAATACCAATACGTTCACCAATCTGTAGATCCTCCCATCGAATTTCCCATTCTGCAACCTCCCTCGGCACTGGGTTACTACCCTCACTATTCGCATCAGAAACAACACAGAGACCATTGTTGGGCGTTTCCAGTAATTTTACAGCAGATTCTTTGCTCAATTCAATGTCATTAAAAACTCTTCTAATCTTATCCTGAAAGCACTCTTTATCATCACTGACTGAGGCAATATTACATTGTCTTTGGCAAGAGTCAGCTGCAGTGTCCAAAAACGAATCATGGAATTGTTCCTCATGAAAAGGTCTTGCAGCCATTTGAGGGTGACTAAAAGTAACCATATTTACACCCATAGCATCAGTCTGGAATGGTTCATTAGTTCCACTACCAATAAGCACAAATCCCTGAGTTGTAAGTTCAGAGGGCAAAGAAACATCAGATGTGATGGTACTTGTCTCCAATTCTTTATGTTGTTTGGCTAACCACTCTGAAGACAGTTTTTGTGTCTTATCACAATTAACATTATTCAAAAGCTCAACTCTAGTATAGGGTACAAGAGACTGCTCATGGTTAGACAAAAACTTATCAGGACCACATTGAACCTCATTTTCTATACTTCTACTATTTACCATATCATTTGGTTCAAGCACTTTCTGTTCACCAAGATCTTGTGGATTTATGTCCGAAAACAAATCTGGAGGAGGAGATGCACCACTCTCTAACAAAACAGCATGTAGTTTCTGAGCGAATTCTGGGTTCTTTGCTGCACTGATTACATACTTTGAAACATCCTTAACTTTCTTTTTCTGCGCAGATGATGTTTTTCCATGTGTGCCAGATGAGGTTTCACATGATTTATGCAGTGATGGAAGAAGTTTGTCCCACTGATATTCGAATCTCTCAGTTTGATTTACTTCTGTTTGGATGCCTAAAGCTGAAGCTTCGTCCGACTTTGAACTGCCACATTCAAGAACTCTATCAAGATCAGGTGGTACTGCCAGTGTTCTGGTTCCTCCATCATCTGCCAAAGACATATCTTTGGCTGTTCCTATGACATCCACAAAACTCCTAATATCAAATCCAAAATTTGGGAGCTGATTGTTGGGTACTTCAGCAGGAATTAGGATGCCAGGAGCACCCATGAGGTCAATAATATATTCACTGCATCAAATCAACAAATCAACTACGTCAAATTGTTCCCTAAAGCTTTAAAGCTTGTTGCATTTTCGTAATTTAGACAACACATCTGAATGAAATGGTAGGAGCAAAATGGAAAATACAGAGCCTACGACATTGGAAATCAAGTGTCCTCAATTATGAAGGAAAATGTAAATCCAACCACATAAGAAGAGCTAAGAATCTGAACAAAACTGATTTATGAATGTAAATATGCCATGTAAATAACTATTCATTCTTTGTAATGTAAGAGAACTGCAGTATGTGGAATGTCACACAGAAATAATGTCCATTAGTTACTAATATTAATTTTGAAGGATGCATTCTAAAAGGTGCACAGGCTATCCAGAATCTAGATGTTAGCATTGTATAGGGATGCATGTACAGCTTCATTAACCCCTCCTTTTTTCTGTTTTGAACGTGGACTTCCATCCTGAAATACCCATACTTGATCAAGTTTAACTCAACAAAAAGAAACCCAACATGCATAACATATGTAAAATGACTTGATCAAGTTTGACACTGTTATGGGATTAACTCAAAAAAAAAAAGAAACCCAACATGCATAACCTATGTAAAATGCCAATCTAAAGTGCCCACATCACAAAATTGACTTCATAATCCTCAAAATGAAGCATTGAAAAACATGGCTGGAGGTTATCACCTTCCATTATCCATTTTGATAAAGTTCACAGCTCCATCATCAGTGCCAGTGTAGTAGCTTCCTTTGACCAGCATACATGGAAGATTAATTCTATCAGCTAGTACCTAGCACCACAAGCATCAGATAAATAACTTCTTGCCAATATTTTATCTTTTATCGGAAGATGAAAAAAACATTTTGTGATCATCAAAAAACAAATGGTAACAGAACATTTTTCCAAAATAAGAAGGCAATGGCAGTTTTGATAAAAGTTAAGCAACAAAGATCCCATAGTTAAGTTAAAAGGTAAATGATTTTCTTCATAATTCTTTATATATGGTAATTCAAAAAAATGTTTAACCTTAAATAGCAAGGCCCTGTGGCGTGAAAGTCCAATATCAAGACATCCAAGGGGAAGAATTATAGTGTTCAGAGAATTCCGTAACTCATAACTCCTCTCGCTCCACCTTCTCAACATTTCATCAGCATCACGTACCACACCACCCATTCTATCAACAACAAGATCAGCAATTTTCTGAATCAAGCCACTTAAAGTAAGACCATGTTCAGAAACTCGACATTCCATGGATATGGTACATGCTCTCTTCTCAAGCTTTTGAAGTTCAAGATCAGCCACGCGGTTTACCAAAATAACTTCATAGTCAACATTATCCGAAATGGATATTGCTTGAAGATCCACCAACAAAGGCATCTTCCCATGTGTGTCCAACTTTGAGGTAATGCCATATACATCATAAAATCCATCCATCACTTTTTCATGATAATTTACAACATTATAACTCTGCATGCAAAAGAAACAGAAATTTATTAAAAAAGCCTCTCTCGTCACAGTTAACAATGTTAAGGATCTGCACATGGAAAACTTGGAAATTACTTACAAAACTTAAAAGAAATAAAAATATATAAGAATATGATCCATCTGATCTCATGGGGAAGTCAGCTCATGACATTTTCATTTTGGAACTGAGATTTTCCTGATTCATGTTCCTAGAAAACAAAACCCCCACTAGAATAGGTGTAATTAAGATATTTCACTTAGTTATGGCAAGAAACCACCCAAAACAAAAAAGGAATTTTATTTGTTTACTTTTCCTCAATTTCTCAGCAACCAAGTTAAGGGTTTAGAAAAATTAAACAATGATCTCATCAAAAGCTTCAGTTAACGTAAATTTAGAAGTACAACAAGATAAAGCATATTCAGTATGTCAAATAACACCAGAACATGATGCAGGACAAACAATAATCACAAAAATACATGGTGAAATTGGGACAAAGAGAGGAAGAGGAAGCTAGGGGAAAGGGGAAGAGAAAGAAAGAAGAAGCTAAAAGGGGGGAGAAGAAGAAGCTAAGAGAAGAGGAAGTGAGAAAAGAGAGAAAGAGAGGAGAAGAAGGGGGGAGAAAGAGACAGAAGAATCAATTCTTTATTTTTTATTTTTTATTCCATCCAAGTCTGCCTCCATTGAAATACAAATCATACTTAAAAAGCCCATTGGCTAGTAGGAGCAAAAATAACAAGAAAAACATGATAACTAATCACTAAAAGAGAAACAAAAGCAATTGTCCAAATATACAAGGTGTTGAAAAATAAAGATTTAATCTCCTTCAAAGTCCTTTGATGGTCCTCCTCAAAACTTGTATCATTCATTTCCCTCCATAGGCACCACATCCATTTATCGAGTTACCTAACATAATCTAGGGCAACGCCCATTTATTGAATTACCCAAAATAATCTAACATAATCTAGGGCAACGCCCATTTATTGAATTACCCAAAATAATCTAGGGCAACGTTTGTTTATTGAATTACAAAAACACCCATGACTCTTGAAAATTAAATACTAATAACCCCATTAATTAATAGGACCTAAATAAAATTAAGTGGACCAATATTTCATGCTTCACCCTTTGCATCATTCTCCCTTGGTTGGAGAAAACTCGAGGTATGGTGAAAGGCTGAAAACATATGGTCAGAAACATTTGGATCCAATCCCAAGTCTTGAAAGGTCCACAACGGTCTGAGAAGTGGGCAGCACTCATACAAAACATTTGTTTTTTAATTTTTTTTAGGGTTAAATACCTTTGACCTCCATGTGGTCTAACAACTTTATTTTTTTCCACCTAAGTTTCAATTTGTATCATAGATAATAACTCACTTATGGTTAAAAATTGAGATGGTACCTCCGTCCATATAAATTGGCAGAAATGCACGTCAATGCTCTTAAAAAACTGACATGTGTCCCTATACCTCATTAAAAATATAAAATAAAATAAGAAAAAAAAGAGGGGTTGCTCTCTTGGCCGGTCTATATCTATTCTCCAAAGAAAACCCTAAAATCCCCAATTGCCTCCATCACACACCAACAGTCCTCCCTACACCTTCCAACCAACCACCCTTATAACAAATACTCGATCGAGGGAGCCATCGGCCATCGTGGGTCTCTCAAGATTGGGAATGAACTACTGGCAGGAGAATTCTAGCTTTGCATTGCCAGGCTCTGATCTATACTGTGTTGGTCGCCAAAGCTTCGATTCTGAGTGGATTCCATCATTAATTTCTGATGACTGTAAGTTAAACATTTCGGGTCCGCCAGAAAACATTTTGAGTTGGGTCCAAGTTCAAGACATGATTTCTCCAAGAGCCATTCCTCACACCTTAGTCTCAGGCGATAAATTATATGCCTTATCTGGATATCCTTATTATCCTTCTAGTGCTTCTAAACAGTAAAAGAAGGAGATGGAGACACTGGATTTCGGTGGTCTAGCTTTGTGTGGTTGATGAAAAAGGTAGTATAGGGGTGCGGCTAGCTTGGGGTGTATCGGATCACGTGGCGTGACTGTTGATAAAAGACAATCACAAAGGCTCCGATACCAAAATTGATGCCGAAGAACGGTGAAATCAAGAAGAACATTGAAGGGAGAGAGGAAAGAGAAGCGGGGAAGGAGAGAAAGAAGCCAAAGAAGAAGAAGACAAAGGAGAGAAAAGTCATGAATTCAATGTTTAACGATAATCACAAAAATGCACTCTGAAATTAGGACAAAGAGAGGAAGAAGAAGCAAGGGGAAGGGGAAGGGGGAAGAGAAAGAAAGAAGCAAAGAGAAGAGGAAGAGAGAGAAGAAGGGGGTTGAAAGAGAGAGACGAATCAATTCCTCAATTTTTTTTATTCCATCTAAGTCTACCTCCATTGTAGTACAAATCATACTTAAATAGACTCACGACTAAATCCTAGGACAACATCCAATTATTGGCTTACCTAACACAATCTAGGACAACGCCTATTTATTGAATTACACAAAATAATCTAGGGCAACGTCTGAATGTCTATTCATTGAATTACAAAAAGATGCTTAACTGCTGAAAATTAAATATTAATAATCCTATTTATTAATAGGACCTAAATAAAATTAAGTGGATCAATATCTCATGCTTCGCCTCTTGCATCATAACACTACAATAATCAAATAAAAAACCAAACAACCAGTATGTAATCATTATATAATTACTTCCATAAGCAACATTAAGAAACCGCTTCATGGTTGAATATGAAATACAAGGAAACAAACAATTAATATATAAATAAATTATTACTTAACAAAAAAAAATATATATTTTTTGATAAGTGTTATTATAACTCAAATAACTGTAGCTTGCAAAACAATTTAAATCAGCAATGCAAATCAATGATATCCATAGCATAAAGAAGGAAATACACAATTCAGAAATCAGACTACCCTTCCTGATCACTACACTGATCACCCCCCACCCCACAAAAAGAAAAGAAAGAAAAAAGAAGAAAAGAAAAGTTAGTAATGACATAGACAACTAGTAAATAATATGGCTGGTAGCAAAAGCTCAATTACTATGATTAAATTTTGACCTGCACATAAAAGATTCTGCATATACAGAACAACAGGATTTGCCATTCAATTTATCCAAATTCCTCCACAATCCACACAAAAAGTAATTATACCTCAGACTAGACATATGCAACGCCAAAGGCAGGGGAAAGAAAACCGATCGATAAGGCACTTCAAGTACTAACAATTGCTGAGGCAATCCAACTTAAAATGCAAATCAGTCTTTCTCATGAAAATGAGACTTATAGTTAAGGAATGTCACCATACACCATCATTCTTCAACCAACGCTTCCGAGTCACAATCCAAAATGAAAAAAATGGTAGATGACTCGTATAACATACCCCCAAATACCACTAAGCAAACAAATAAAAGAAAAGCGATACATAATGACAATAACAAATCAATCCACAATTAACCAACCATCTAATCCAACACTGGCGCACCAAAGTAGAAAACCTAAAACGACGTAATGTAACCTACACATTTCCTGTAATCAGGGAAATGATTCAAACACAAACCAAAATGGAAAGCACCCCTAACGAGAAGAACAAGATTCACAAATTCACAAATAGACCTAATTCGCTCCAATTCACACAAAATTGCATTAAGAAGGATGAAATATGGAATTTTAGGCATCGATTTCACGACCTACCCAATACCGAAGCGACAGAAACTTGACGATGGCTTGGCTGTCAGGGACGGTAGCGGCGCACCCAAGGCTAATCCGCTTGGCCGCGTTGATCTGAGCCGTCTCGGGGTCCTCGCGCGCGTCCGGATCCGACGCGCTTATTGCTAGGGCCATCTGCATCTGAAACTCCTCCTCCAAGAGATTGAAATCCACGCCCCCATCCGCAGCCGTCCGATCATCCGCCGACTCGACGGCCCCGATTCTCCCCATTGTGGCGGAGCCACCAGAGGTCGAAGAAGACGAAGCGGGCGTGCTTGAAGTCGGACTCGGACTCGGGTTTGTTGTGGGTCGGGCCTCTCCGAATCTTTGGTGCTCATTGAGTCCGCCACCGATGTGAAGCTTTCTGAGTAGATGCTTCATTTTCGACATCGATCATCTACAACCCTCGCTCTCTCTCTCTTTCTCTCTCTAGAAGCAAAGGTTTCTCTTTCTCTCTCCGTGTCTACTGAGCTTAACCTACGCCCACTATGAACAGAGCAGATTCGCTTAACCTGCGCACCCTTCTTCGTCAAGCTACCACCACTTGAAAGACTTAAATTAACCGCTCACCAATTCCCTCCAATGCACTGTATATCCCCCTAAAAATATCACAAATTAAATAAATATTAAATACCAGTTCTGTATAATACTCAAAGTCAAAAAACGCATTAGCGTATGGATAATCCACATTGCATCATTTTTTTAAGTCAGGCAGATGAGGTGGATCGATTGGTATACACTAAAGAGGGTGCATTGTTAGGCATGCGCCTCATGGTAGCGAAGCATAGCTGAAATGTGTTTGTGAAAAAATCAAAATCCGGTACCTCTTCGGACTGGATAATTTTTTTTTTTTTTGGTATTCGGAACTGGATAAATTAATGGCTATACATAATGACGAACGAGGAAGCTTGTGACTTGTAGTTGAATTGACTTTACCTTTTTAATGCTTGTTCTATTTTTTTAGTTTTGTCACGCAACCCCATTTCAGTGATATTCCATTATTCTATTGGTTTTCTTTTTTTACTTTTTTTAGTAATACTATCACCCTTGAATATTCTTATAAGTAAGACGTTTATCCTTTTCAATCTTTAAATGCAAATGTTGTTTTTAAAGTTTGTATTGATTTTATGATTAATTATTATTATATTGTGATTTTAAAAATTATATTATATTTTAGAAATAAAAGTTTTATTTATAGTATTATTTTTTACCATGATGAGGTGGAATTGTCGATCTACTTTTAAGGGTGCGTTTAGAATTGTCATTTCGTAGATAATAAGTGATATTTTAAATAAAATTGCAAAAAATAGATTGTCTGGGAACTACATTTTTAAAAAATTGTGATTTAAAAATACAGAAAATCTGCATTTTTAAATCGCAAGTAATAGGGTATTTTTTTAAAAATGTTAAATTTTAAAGACTAAATTACAATTTTACCAAACGCTTAATTGTGTTTTCAAATCGCTATTTTTAACATCACATTTTTTAAAATCGCAATCTTAAATGAATTCTAAACCAATCTTTATTAAAGATGAGATAATTAAATGATATATAGCATTCCAATTTTTTTTCCCTAATTTAAAGTGTTAGTTATCCGATTTTTATCGGTTGTTGTGGGCCCTTGAAAAGAAAAGGACAAAAAAAAAAGAAGCTAAAAGCTAACAGTGATTACAATGGTTTTGCTTTGATTTTGTACAAAAGTTTATTCCTGAAGAGGACAAACCTTTAAGAAAGACCGTTTTGCTTTTGTGTTTTTCTGGGATGAAATCAGCAATTTTCATTTCAATCGAACTAAGAAGTGCTTGCTGTAGACTTAGAAACAGTAAACAAACTAAATAAGAGAAACAATTATATGAACCAAAACAACAAACCAAACTTAAAAAGCATTTAATCAACATTAATGTCTTGGCAAACAATAATTTAAGTTATTGTATTCTCATAAAACTTTCTTTACAAATATGGTGGTAGTTAAATGGGAATAAATTTAATTTTTCTATTACATTTGAAGCTTTTACTTGAAAAGGTTGTTGCTCATTTATAAAGAAACGATGGATAATATAATAAACAATAAAGTGTTTTTTTTCTAATGTTTTAATTTTTAAAATGTCTCGGCAATTTACAATTATGGTTGCAATATCTCATTATACATTCAAAATGATAAAAATACCTTGCAGGAAAAAAAAAAATTTAAATAAAAGTTCATAATTTGTTGTCTTCTGAATTTTGTTTTTTTTTATGTGTTATTATTTTTTATTTTATATG
The DNA here is from genome assembly GCA_900184695.1 of Betula pendula. Lineage (NCBI taxonomy): Eukaryota > Viridiplantae > Streptophyta > Magnoliopsida > Fagales > Betulaceae > Betula > Betula pendula. Next base: position 116,869 of record FXXK01001939.1, read on the forward strand.
GGTTATTTTTGTCATTTTAGATCACGGAAATGAGACATTGCAACCACAATAATAGATTGAGGGATAATACAAAAATTAAAACATTTAGAGAACATTACAAATAAAGTGGTAATTAGATGAAGTAAATGTAGTTCTCTCAATATAATATTGTGTGAGTACATCTAGTAAGATATTAAGAGTGTTTCTTTCGTATTTTTATAATTGGTATAAAAGTTTCATATAGAAGAGACGCTTTGCACAGGTTTAAGGTTAGATTGACAGGAGTGCTATCAGAGTCTAATTACAATCCTTATAAAAACTTGTGTGTCGCTTCAATTTGTAAAAACGTTTGTTAGGTAGGTTTATATGTTTTAAGCAATTATATTTATATCATTCATTATACCTTATTGACTGTTATATTCTTTAGTATTATTATTATTATTATGTATTATTTCATTTCTAGCCGTAGTAAACTCACATATCTATACCAAAAACTTATGTTAGTTTTTGGTATTGATATGTAGATATGCCGGTGGCATCTTTTGGATTGTTGTAAAAACAATAGTAGATTAGTTTTTTTGTAACGACATTATGTTACATTTATAATAGAAGCTTTTGTATGATTTTATAAGTGAGTTTTTAGTTTCAAAAAACACAAAGACAAAAATTATCTTTGTTTTCTTTCCATTGCGAGGGTATAAAAAATAGTAGCATTACAGAGAATTTAGATAATTATGCTATATGGCTTATTTAAAATCCGGGCACATTAGGGGCTGGCATTGGTTTCTACTCGAAATAATGGAATTTGGTGAGTCGTGCTAGGCGTCCGTTTCTCTTTTTTAAAAAATATAAAATTTCATAAAAAGTTACTTTTTTTTTTCATAAAAAATAGGTTTAAACTTATTTCATCCCCATTTTATAGCCTTAAAAAAATAAAAATAAAAAAAAAGAAGAGAATTAAAACAAAGTTTTTTTTTAAGAAAAAAATTGATTTTTTTTTTAATTTTTATATTTTTTAAAAAAGAGAAACGGACTATAGACGTCCGTCAAACTATCCCTACTCGGATTTGGGCAGATAAATCGACGCACAGGCACTCGTTGGTCAGGCGGTAAAGATTCTGGAATTCCTAAAGCATTGGGTGTAAACCCGACATACCCAACCCGATCGACCCCTAATATATATTTCATTTTTTAATCATTATTTTTTTTGTTTTGTTTTTGTCGTTTTTACCCAACTCATACACCCTCGTCCCTCGCCTCGCTACTCCTCTGCCCTTGCTGCCGCACTTTCGCCCTCCCCAATCTATGCATCAGGCAGGTCGCCAAGTAAACGACTGAAAACAGGACTAAAGGGGGGTCAGTTCAGCTCGGAGGCCGAACCCCTTGTCGGTGGGCTGGTTAACAAAACCTCCTACCGATGGTTGTGGGTAAGGGTTGAAAATTGACCCATTCGGGTCAGTTTTCAGCTCTAAGGTAGCCAATTAAAGCAACTGGTCCGAAGGCGGGCCTAAGGGTCAACTTCGAGTACTCAAATTAATTAGCCACAGGCCCCATGGGCTGAACTAAGTACATGGCAAAAAAGCTGCCAATTCAAACATCTTGTCGGGTCTGGGATCAGAGGGTGGACCTTTGGTGGTTTTCAGACCCGAGTTAACCGAATCCCCTGAGTGTCTGGAAAAGGGACCCGGATCCTCTCCATTTCAAAGGAAATGGAGAGGATCCTTTTTCCTGGAAAAGACACGTCTAGAATCCGTAAATTCAGCTTTCATCCACGGGCCTATTTTGGTAGCTTCTTTTCCTTCATCGCCAGACTGCCTACAGCCAGCTTGAAATTGACCTAATTTTAGGAACTTGAAAATGACCTATTTTTTTTTCATCTTAAGATAGTGATTAGTCCTTAACCAGAAGATAGTAGATTAGTATCTTATTCAATTCATTATTACAAAACTAATTATGTCGTTTGTTCTGTTTGTGAAATCACAGTTAGCAAGGCAATAAATTGAGCATTTGTATTCTGTTTGATACTTGCTAAGAGCCTAGAGATGAAGAACAAAGCGAAAATAATTACGAAATTTGTGTTGCAATGAGCAACAATTGTTATCAGGGAAGCTGATCACCATTATGGTCTTAGGAATATGAATGTCACCAACTGTAAAGGACTTTCACGAATATGGAAACTTATTTACAACAAGTTGGGGAAGAAAACGGTTTCAAAGAGAAACCTCGGGGCAAGGAGCATGGCGCAGAAGACTAAGCAGTGGCTGCCGCTGCCTCTTCAACAACTTGTGATGCTGGGAGAAGGGTACAGACAAGGTTCCGGTCACCATACACGTTGTCGACACGTCCTGATATAACAGTGCAACAAGAATTCAATGTTAGGTAAAATTAAGTAGGGCTACACCAGATGCATATGTCATAACTCGCAAATAATCATACTTGAATCAATATAGCGTTGTTGGTGGTGTTAATCGATAAAAGAAAATGTTCTTTAATTTTCTGTTTTCGGTTATGTGAAAACATAAGTTGTTAAATCAATCAATTATAGACAACAGGACAGTCTGAAATGACAATGGGTCATACAAAAAGAAAGCAAATAAGAGATGGGGAATGAAGAGTTGAAGGCAACTACATAACAATGTCCAGAATTATGAAATTAGAGGAAGATGGACATGGATACCTGTACTAGGCCAGAACTTCGCAACACGGAGCCAAGGAGCTGGGAAGGCTGCATATTCCCGAGAATATGGTTTTTTCCATGCATCTCCCATGAGCAGGGATGGCGGATGAGGAGCGCCCTGCAATTGCACTTGTTATATAGTTGCTCTTGAAGTTCATGAATTAATTTATATCTGTAAGTATCAAGATGCATCCAGAATTGTTCACGGACAACAATCAAACTAAATTGTATTTGTAATGTCTTGCTATAATGTGAATTACGAACTAATAGCCATAGTGAAACAAATGAGGCATTTCACCTTCAGGACGTTGTTGTGGATGTCTGCTTTTCCATTCTCAACCTGAGCAATTTCTTCTCTAATGGAAATAAGAGCATCACAAAACCTGTCTAACTCGGCCTGAAAAAGATTTTAAATTTACTTAAACAGGAAAAATAAAAAGAGGATGAGGACGGTATGTGAAGAGGAAGAAGGACTTCCAGCACAGCATACCTTGCTTTCACTTTCAGTTGGTTCAATCATGAGGGTGCCTGGAACTGGCCATGACATTGTTGGTCCATGAAATCCATAGTCCATTAGACGTTTGGCGACATCTTCAGGCTCTATCCCAGCAGTATTCTGCAACAATAATAGCTTACAATGCTCACAAAACAGAAACGGTAGACAAATAGAAAAAAAAAAAAACAATGAATGAAACTACCTTGAAGCCTCTTAAATCAACAATGAATTCATGGGCAACTGTTCCATTGACACCACGGAAAAGAATGGGAAAATAGTCCTGCAAAATACAATGACAATTGAGCAAACTAGAAAAAAACTCCTTGAGATTTTAATTGCAAAAGGAAGTAACCACTCAAAACCTCAAAGTTGCTTAACAGGAAAAATCACATGCTAGTGTCATGCACTGGTCACATTTTTTATTCAAGAAGTTCAGTACAATCATATACCAAGTATCCTGGAACTTGCTATGATCACAAATGACATCCATGCACCCTTTTTTTTTTCAAAGATAGGAGCATTGCCAAAGCATGGCACGGACCTACTTTCATAGCATCTAGTTTGTTTTCAAAAAAATAATACAAAGAACTGTAAAGGAAGAAGCATGAACCTCCAAACGTTTTGCCATGTAATTGGCATTCAGAATTGCTATCTTTGATGCATCGGTGAGTCCCTTAGATCCCATCATGGCTATATACGTGTATGATATTGGCAGAATAAGTGCAGAGCCCCAAGGTGCAGCAGAAATGGTACCAAGTGGCTGATACTTGTCAGGGGCAGGAATTCCGCCCGTGGATACCTTAAAAGTAAAACCAGAACAAGATTTGAGATTGAAGGAGAAAAAAACACAGCTGAGTTATCTTTTATGATAACTCTAAAAAGATATCATAACGGCAGAGTATGCAAGAAATAATCACCAACATTGACTTGATGAATGGAAGTGAGGTTATGCTCTGATTATTCATGTGTGTATGTGTGTATGTATGTCATACATATAAAGGCCGTCAGTTCCAATACATTTAGAATAACATGATGGAACAGAAGAAATGAAAGCTGGAGAAGATACTGTCCCCAAATAGGTATTTCAAGTCCAAAATGACGGAAACTAAAAGTAATTTTTCATAGGAAGCTATATGTATTTGATGCATACATAAACATGACAGTATGGTCCTGTGTCTGTGTGTGCACGTGTGTGTGTGTTTGTTTATAAAGTTATTCAATGAAAAGATCAATTACCACAGGATGTGATGGCAAAAATGGTGCTAAGTGTTTCTTCACACCAATAGGACCCATGCCAGGACCACCTCCTCCATGTGGAATGCAGAATGTTTTATGGAGATTGAGATGGCAAACGTCCGCTCCAATCCAACCAGGGCTTGTCAGCCCCACCTATAAAGACCGAAAGTTCATTTAGATTTAATTTCAAAGTACATACTCCCAGGAAAAATTAGATGCATAAAAGTAACTACCATGATATGCAGAAAGGCACGTAAATAAAGAATTTTTTTTTTTGAATGAGTAGGTACGTAAATAAAGAAATTCAAATGAACTTGCAATTAACTAGTTAAAACCCAAGGAATATGAATTGAAGAACCAAAAACATCAGCCAACACTTAAAACTAGCCCTACAGCTATACGTTTTGGTGGGCCATTTGGCTATAGGAAAATGAATCAAGACAACTCAAGTTGTACTTGATATCTTGTTACTAGATCATGTGCTCAACGGCTGTCATTAATGTATAAAGGAGACAAACGAATATAGGGGGAATAGCTGACCTGTGCATTCATGTTAGCCCCATCCATGTATACTTGACCTCCATTGTCATGAATTATCTTACATATCTCATCAATACCTTCTTCATAGACTCCATGGGTTGAAGGATATGTAACCTATAATGTCAAACAAAATTAAATGAGTGTTGATATGGAATTAAAGTTTTCCACCTCCATTTTCAGTATTTCAGATTATAGTTTGATTTCCAACATAGGATGCACAATGAAATTACCATAAGAGCTGAAAGGTTGTCCCTATTAGCTTCAGCAGCGTTCCTTAACTCTTCAATGTTGATGTTTCCCTTGGCATCAGTTCCAACAGAGACAATTTTCATTCCACACATAGCAGCACTAGCAGGATTTGTCCCATGTGCTGAAACAGGTATAATACACACATTGCGATGATGGTCCCCTCTTGCCTACAGCATTCATTTGGCAGATTGATCAGCATGATCGGTTGAGAGAATAAGCTTTATACTATGTCAAATGAGTGTTTTTTGAAAAGGGATTGATAAATAGAGTGAGATATGAGGAGTTCTGTGGCAAGAAAAAGACCAGTTTAACAGCAAGAAAATACTAGAATTAAGACTTCCATTCATTTAAATGTTTGAGAACAAAATGTTATGCCATTATAGTGCACAGAAACAATTCCTAGAAGGCTTGTATACCTTCATCTACTATGAAAATAATTAATTTTTAAGTGGTAAGTCAGAAGAATTTATAATCACCCTGAGGTTAACCCTTCTTTGTTTATAATAAAAATTTCCCCGATAGAAGAGAGTTTGAGGTGTGCTTCATGTGCACCAGGCACTTTAGGGGGCATACAAATCTTAATCTAAAAATTCAAGAGCTTTAAGTTGAGCATTTAAGGTTATTGTTTTTGAGTTGTGATCAATGTAAGCCTTTATGGAGAAAGCATCAAATGCCTCTTACTTTCTTTAAGACAACTGGAAGAAAACAGTATTTAAATGTGCCCAGTGCACCGTACCAGATGATATGCTCGGATAACCATCAGGCCAGCATACTCTCCAGCAGCACCAGCATTAGGTTGCAAGGAGAAAGAGTCAAACCCGGTGATGGTACACAATACTTCACCCAAATTATTGAACATTTCCTGGAAACCATTATTCATGAGGAGAAATTTGTCAAATTGTTTATTTATACACAGAAGAAGCAACATATATCCAAAAACTTTGAGCAAAGCAAACAACTGAACTTCTCATGGAAAGTTGACATTTGTAAATACCTGATAACCCTGAGCCTGTTCAGTTGGGGCAAAAGGGTGAATATCAGAAAAGCTAGGCCATGTCACTGGCATCATTTCAGTTGTTGCATTCAATTTCATTGTACAAGATCCCAACGGAATCATACTGTGGCATAGAGAGAGATCCTTGGATTGTAACCTATGTATGTATCTTAGCAGCTCATGCTCTGTATGATATCTATTAAAAAAAGAACAAAAAAGAAAAAACAGAAAAACAAAAGTCAGGGTTGGTTCTGAAGTGTAAGCTATGCGAATTCAAATTCTCAGGAAAGGGGTGTACGTGTTAAAGACTGGATGGGTGAGAAATGGGCTCTCCCTTGCTAGACCAGACGGAATTACAGTCTGAACCTCTGGTGCCAGAGATGCGGCAGTGAATGAAACCTGACAATTAAACCTAAGTCTTAGTTAGGTGGATGAAAATCCTGATTGATTGCAAACACCCTCACCATAAAAGGAATACAATACCCACAGGCTTGCCACCAGCGAAAACTTTGAGAAGCTTATCAACATCCTCCAAGGTTGTTGTCTCATCAAAGGAAGCAGTGACCTAAAGGCAAGTAGACCCAATTAATATCATCACATAGACTTATAGTTAACAAATTGATTCAAATGACAGAATCACACTTACAGTTTTTGGGTCTACAATTCGCAAATTTATCTCGCTTTTATAAGCAGCATCAGCAATTGCATTTGCATCAGCAACCTTAACCAGCACAGTGTCAAAGAAAGGAAGGCCCTGAACTTCCGCTGTCCCAAGTTTCTTCAGTCCAAGTGAAAATGCCCCAGCAAGACCATGAACCCGTTGGGCAATGGCTTTAAGACCTTCAGGTCCATGATAAACAGCATACATAGCAGCCATGTTTGCAAGCAATGCCTATATAAAACAGGGTATTCATTCAAACAAAGAAAGCCCACTCATTGAACATTAAAACCCCTCTTCCGAAATTGAGCCGGACTTGCAGTTATATAAATTGTCAAAAGCATGAATACAAGACTTTCATATCTCCATAGAAGCAGTCTCTAGAGAAAAATCACAGAACTAATCAGATAAATAAGTAGTTTAATTAGTACCTGAGAAGTGCAAATGTTGCTGGTAGCCTTGTCCCTTCGGATATGCTGCTCCCTTGTCTGCATAGCCATACGCAGAGCAGGCTTCCCTGAAGAATCAACACTCACACCAATGATTCTCCCTGGCATCATTCTCTTGTACTCCTGGGATGTGGCCAGGAACGCCGCATGAGGTCCTCCATACCCCATAGGAACCCCAAACCTCTGAGCTGAGCCGACAACAATATCAGCACCCAGTTCACCAGGTGGCTTCAACATTGTCAATGCCAAGAGATCCGTTGCCATGACAACCTTAACCCCATGAGCATGGGCATTCTTAATAAACTCCTTGTAATCCAAAATCTCACCCCCGGTCCCCGGATACTGGACCAGAACACCACAAACATCCCCGGATTTGTAATCAATATCCTTAAGATCCGAGGTAACTACTTTAAGATCAAAGCCGTCCGCTCTGGTCTTACAAATATCAATAGTTTGCGGGTGACAGTTATTGGCAATAACAAAAGTCTTCTTCTTCCCCTTCAGAATGTTATTACACATAGCCATTGCCTCAGCAGCGGCTGTGCCTTCATCAAGCAATGAAGCATTTGACATGGGCAGGCCGGTAAGATCCGTAATTACAGTCTGGTAATTAAGCAAAGACTCAAGACGCCCTTGAGATATCTCGGCCTGGTACGGCGTGTACTGCGTGTACCAACCCGGATTCTCCATTATGTTCCTCAAAATCACCGGCGGAACATAGGTGTTATAGTACCCCATACCAATAAACGACTTGAAAATCTTGTTCTTTGAAGCCAATTTTTTCATGTGCTCAATCATTTGGTTCTCGGTTAATCCCTCATCAAATTTAGAAAACTTCATGGATTCAATCCTAATTGATTTAGGCACGGTGGCATCGATAAGCGAGTCGAGATTATCGAACCCACATAAGTTAGCCATTTTTGTTTGGTCTTCTGGGGTCGCCGAGTTATGGCGGCGTGGAAAAGTGTCACTGGGTTTCAGTGCCTCGACCGATATAGATCGAGTTTGAGACCCAGCGCCGTGACCGACATTATGCAACGAATCTGATCTAGAGCTTCTGCGCATGAAAACGTATGGGGTCAGGGACGATACGTACCTCGACGGAGTGTAGGATACCGGCGAGGGACTCTGCAGCAGAGATTCATTCTGGCGGTACTGCTTGGCGTCCGAGACCAGGCGCTTCAGAATCGCCCGGTTCGCGAGGCGCCGCGCTCGCTCCATGAATGGTTCACAGAACAGAGAAACAGAAACAAAAGGGAGAAAAGCAAAAGCAGAGGGAAATGGGGTTGGTGAAGGCTATAGCATAGCAAACTTGGTTTTGGCTTTTGAATATTGTTATTGGCTATTGCATTGGAGTGAGTGAGGTGGGTGGTGGGTTGTTGATAATATAGTGATTTTTTTTTTTTAATTTTTTTTTTATCTCCACAATTTCATATATATGCAGACAAATAAATAAAGCAAATAAAATTTCAGAAAAATCAGGAAAATGTGAGTCCAAAATCTGGTGGAGGTGGTGGGTGGTGGGTGACTGCGCACCTGTGTAAGAAAATGACTGGCTGAATGACGTCATAGTAATCTACGAGAAAAAACGGTACAAAATCTTGAGGGTGTGAATGAATGGAAGGAAATGAAGGAAATGAGATTGAGTTTCATTGGATAAAAATGCACTACTGATTCAAGACGGGAATTGCATATTTTTTTTCAAGGGAAAGATGTGATTCCTTTCTTCCTTAAGTGGCAGATTCTCTTTCACATTCGGCTTATCTCAAAAAAGTCATGGGGTTGGGTTTTGAGGCCCTGGAACTCCAGCCGGATATAAATTAATTCATTCATATTCCTGGTATGTTTGGTACCACAGGTTGGACCATCAATATCAGAAATGTGATATTTGATTGAATTTTTACTTTTATTTGTGGATTTCTTGATTTGTTGCTTCACTGGGACCCATTATCTGGTGGAGGGTAAAATTGGAAAAACGCACGCTGGGATCATCCTTTAGGACAGTGTGTATCTGTGGCCGAGATTGTACGTTTTAGTTTTTGAAGCAGTGAGTCAGAGATTGTTGTTGTGATTTTTTTCTATGAATACTACGTTGTTGCTTTCTATTGTTAGAAATTGGAATCTGGAGCCTAAATTTGGTCTCTGTACCTCTTTTTTGGTTGGGCAGGACCTTTTTTTTTTTTTAAATCTGAGCAATATATAAACTAGGCCGGACTTTAAGTCTGCGATTATGAGTGAGTGGGAATCCATTATCCACTATGAAATGCTTCACGTGAGTGTTGCTTACGTATGGGTTTCACATGCGGGATTGGAAATGGGTACCGTAGTCTTTTGTTATATTTATTTAAATTAAATTAATAAAATTATTTATTTTAGGTATTTTAAATAATTATAAAATATATTTTTATATCTAAAAGTTTTACGTGCATTTAATTGAAATATTCATCTTTTAAGTCAATTTAAAATTTTGGAGGGAAAATCAAAAGCTTGAAGTGTAGAAATAAGAATAAAAGTTGATCTCACATTGGTTAGATACAAAGATGCCAATTTTTTATAAAAAAATCATCATCATTTAACAATAAATTCAATAATAGAGAAGAGAGCTAGCCACTCACGACATGCACGTGCATCATGTGCAAGGGCAATGCACGCTATGAGGTGCATTATATTTTGCACTAAATTACATAATCAATCACTCATTTATTTTGTACTTTGCTCTAATTTATTTTGAAAAATAAAATTTGATTAAATCACATAATCACTCGTTTGCAAACCTTGTTTGACAAGCAATTATGTCTTGAAGTAGAACCACTCGTTGCAAAGCTTGTTCGAATGAGCTTTGCAAATGAGCAAACAGAATCATTCGCTTGCAAATCTCGTTTGAATGAAATTGCAACGAGTTGTTTCAAATGCGACAGTAAAGGAAATTTCAACGATTTCTATCTGTTGGAAGGATTTAATATATGATTTATGGGGTCAAGTGGATTTGATGGTTACAATTTGTGACTATTGGATTAAATAATTTTGGACCGTTAGATGGGTCAAAAATACTATAAATATGACCCTTTGTCATTTGCAAAGATACACAATCTCATAGCTTCTTTATTTTCTCTCACAATTTTCTTTTGTGTTATTCTCTTCATAAAGGTGTTTCTAATTACTCTAAAAAGCACTATTTGATGCATTTTTTTGGTTAGTAAGCATTGACATATGAGCACAAGAGTTTTCTGGTGTGAGTTGACATAGGATAACTTAAATGCTTAAGTTAATAATACATTATTGGAGATGACCAGTCTTGTGGACGTAAAACATATATTTTTCCTGGGAGAGAATAGAGTTATATCTTATTAGAGTTCCCCTTATATAGCCCAATTGGCTTGGCTTGTTGAATTGTAATTGACCTAGGAATAACACATGTGATTGACTCCCATATATTGTGGGATTCCTAATTAATTGCAGATACTCGATCATCCATGAGATACGGAATCTTGTAGGTTAATATAGATTGATTATGATTCGGACTGTTGAAGGCTGATTCTTTGTATTGCATGGACTCATTTACAATGTTTCAGGCCTCACGGTGGGTCTATAAGCCTGATTCTAGTGGGCCTTTTAGGCCTTATTGTTGGCGGGCTCAATACCCAACAAAGTGTTATTTTAGAATAACATTTGAGCTTCATTGTATCATGAAAACTATATTCGTCAAATCCCTTAATACTTATAAATGAGACAAAATACATTCTAAAGATTATTTTTGTTGCGATCAAGATATTGTTCTTTTGCATCACTTTGAAGCTTGCTTATATTCTTGAGGATGGTTTGGAAGATATTATGGAGCCCACTCCAAAGACGATGACGAGCTAAAGGAGAAGCAGAAGTAGGATGATGATGAGCAAAATTACGAAAATTTTGATTATGTTTTAAATATGATTCCTTATTAACCCAAATTGTTTCCTTACTTCTAAATACTATGCTTTGCACAATTTTTCTTAATTCAGAAGTTTTTGAGAGGAAATGTAAAAACCTTGAAGAGAGAGAAAGCCTAAACCTTTCTTGAGCTTAAACTTCCCCACTTCTCTCTTTATTACTAAACCACCACGAAATCCTTAATTATCTTTTGGGTGTTGGGGTTTCGCTTATGAGTCATCAGAGCAGCTTGAGTTCAAGATATTGTATGAGTTCGTTTGTGGCAAGTTATTGTAGAAAAAGGCTAGAGTCTTAAAACCCTTTTGGAGTGGAGATTGAGTGTGTCACTCATGGGATTACATGACTTGCTATGAGTCTACAAAGGTGTTATTAGTACTTAAACATGTTGTAATAATTTTCTTCTACAGTAGAATTACTAGTGATTAACTCTCCCAAAGTGATTTTTCTTTTGAAAAGTTATTCAAAAGTTTTTCTCTTCGTAAACAAGAATTCATGTGCATTATTATTTTTATTTACTGCACTTATATTGGATTTTTGTCTATTTATTTTGTTTGGTTTGTGACTCTCTTGGATTAATTGATAATGGTTGTCTTGGAACACCTATTCACCCTACTCTAGGTGAATTAATTTGTTTGGATTTAAACCCTTTTTTTCACAATGAAAGCCTTCTGTAAAAAACCTATGTAGAGAAGGTTTAGCTAGTTACAGGAAATATGGGTGCAAAAATAACAAAAGTCAGGCCACGAGATCATTTTCTATACTTAATTAATAATACTTAGCAAAGTTATTCTCAAAGTTTATTGTTTAGCTAAGTTCATTCTCAATGTTTGCAAATAATCAACAAAACGCATTCTAATTTTTCACATTTTCCTATATTTTTCCCAACAACCAATGAAGAAACAATCTAACTACAGTACAAAATCAACTTAATATGATTGAAATTAAGGAAAATTAAAAAAAATGCATAATTCAAAGATGAACGAGGAGATATAAATGAATAAAAAATAAATAAAAATTAACTTTTCCAAAGCCAAGCAAAACTTCGGTTACAATCCTTGCATGCTTAAACACTCTCCCTGCAACAAGTCCATCTCTGTCGTCTCTCTGCATGCTTTTCGAGTTGTTGCTTAGTTGGGTCTTAATTTCTCTAGCATTATAATTTATAGTTATAAATAATAGGAGTTGTATTTCCAATAGAAATTCGTACATCTTTAAGATGTCTCAGTGGAATCTTGACTTTTAGTACGTAGGAGTTGTGTTTGTTTTCAATAAGAGAAAAACAAGACGAGTAGTTTTGTTTACTTTGTCGTTCCCCCCTTTTTTTTTCTTTTTTTTTTCTTGGCAACGCAAATCTTGAGATCATGTTATGCTTATTGTCGTGTCTTTTGTTTTGCTTGTAGCAGCTGTCATATACAAGACTGGAACTTGAGTTACACGAAGATTTCCTCTCTAGAAAATGATATCGTTTCTGTTATCTTTTAGGTAGTAGTTATCTTTTATCTTAATTCCACTAGAATAATTAAGTAGATGGCCTATATAATGCTCTGTAGCTGATGAACAAATTATGAATGAATGGGAATTATTCTAATTTTTTCCAAACATTCTTAGAGATGAGATTTTGTCTTTTTGAGATATGATTTCGCTTTCCTTTAATGGTGAGACTTTACCAAACTTTATTATTGGCCAATGAGACTGTTCAATATGAAATTTATCTATCTTTTCTTTTGTTTTTCTTTTGTCCTACATCACTCACTTGTTCTTCAGAAAGTAGGAGGTATTTTTACCTTGAAGAATTGAAATTCTTTGAAGTTTGGATTCTCATGATTTTTGCAAGTCCTCTAGATAATTTAAAAGGAAAAGTTCACCTATCTCCAAACTACAACTCAAATGATAATGTTTCCCAAACTTTAGATTGCGTATTTCTTAAACTAACAAAAATTGTCAATATCCTCCAATAACAAAAATATTTTTAATAAAAATAAAAATTCTAAAAAAATTAAAAACTTCTTTTTTTTGAAAAACAAAAACAAAAAAACTTGCTTGAATAGTGGTGTCTGAGCCACCCCTAGGCCCTAGTGCGTTCAGATCCCAAATAGAAACCTCCTAGTAATGATTTACAGTGGTTCGGTGTTAGATTTTTAGTTTTTATCGGTGTTAGATTTTTTGTTTTTATTTTTGAATTTACAGGGTATTTTTGTCTTAATAAAAAAAAAATTAGGATCATTTTTATCTTTTTTATGGCTTTGGGGGGATATTAAAATTTTTTGATAGATTAAAAAAAATATTGTCGCAATTTAAAGACATTATAAATTAATTGATAGTTCCAGTAAAATACCTTTGGTTTGATATAAAATAAATTTTCCATAATTTTTTACAGACATACAAACTGGTTTGATAATTAAAATTCTGTTTTTTTTTAATCAATCCTGTAAGAGATAAATCCTCATGGAACATCATAATATCCAGATTTATTTCTTCCTTTTGAATTGAGGATATAACAATTTCTCTTGAATTTTTCAGGAGACAATATACTTTGATGTTATTGATCATTATTTGATTTAAAGAATCATCCCATCTCAATTAAAAATGCAAATATCTTTTTAGGAAGAACAGATCAAGCTCTTATAATCTGTGTTATTCTTGTATTGCTTTTTGTACGGATACGTGTAATTTTCCATAATTTAAGCTTCATTATTCAACAATCACTGATTTTTTTTTAATTTAATTTATTTTATTTTATTATAAGTAATCACTGAATTTGGAGATGAGGGTTTTTGGCATGAGCTGAGGTGGGCGCGCGATTTCATAGCTCTGCGGCCTCGCCTAAAAAAATTGTACTCTGCGAGTCTGCGCTGGACCAATGCTATTAAACCATAATTGAAACTTTGAAAGAGCCCAAACACCACAAATTTCTCTTTATCCATCGATGAGTACAGAGAATGGGACCAATCCATCCCATCTGCACGTGCCTTTTTTTTTTTTTACCAGGACCGCCGCCTCATATGGGCTGATTTTCACGCTCTGGAGTACTCTAGAGTCCCTGGTGCATGCACCTCGTCCTTTTTGCGACGAGTGATGTTGTTCACATTTTTACTTTTTTATATCTTTTGAAGTGATGGTTTTTTAAAATTATTATTAAATTTGAGATGAATTTAATAATAATTTTAAAAATCATTTAAAAAAATGTAAAAAAGAAATACAAAAAAATTAATTAAATATGTGTAACATTATTAAGTTGGAGGTCTGAAGACCCCCAAAAATAGTCCTTAGTTCGTATTGTGTTTTTGTTGTTTAGTAAAAAAATAATAAAAATAATAATAATATTTTTAAAAAAAAAAAAAAAAGAAGAAGAAGAAGAAGAAGAAAGAAAAGAAGCTAGCAGTACAAGGTAATTATGAAACTAGATTTAATTAGGGGGAAAAAGATGTGTCTGAAAAGCTTTAATTAGATATGTCATGATTATCCTAATTATTTTATTATCAAGAAAAGCGGTAATGAAGCAAACTCACATTTTGGTTTACAACATGCTCAAAACATATTTCTCTCTCAGAGACGCACATAATTAAGAACAAACAAACTGCCTAAATAATGAAAAAAAAAAAAAAAATCAACTGTGAACAAGGCCACAAGACAGTTCCATTAGCAAGATTGCTGCTTCTGCCTCATCCTGCCGGGAATACTCGGCCAAAAGCTGAAGTACTGTTTCTCAAACTCAGAGCTAAATCCTTGAAAGAAAGGTTCCTATCGTTGTGGCCGGAAGAGTCGGCGCCGGCGACCTTGCACTTATTCCTGTTTTGTGCCACATGGCTTAAACTTGTACGCGATTTCTTTTCCTTGTTGTGCGGTACCTTACTCTTCGTTGATGATATGTCGGCCGCCGCAACTACTAGACCATTTGCAGCTGCTGCAGCTTCTGCCATGGCCCGTCTCGCCTTCCTCTGCCGGATTCCGCAGGCATTGCAAAGTGACTGCATGCACCAACAGGTTAAATTTTCAGAAACTAGCTCATATATATATGTATTTGCTTTAGCTATGTTTGCATGTACTTTTGCAGTGAACATATATTGTTTTGTTTTAAAGCAAATGCTTGAAGTGTATTAGGTACTTATAACATCATGACTTTCTCTTTTTCAACATGAGACTCTTTTTAATACATTTCATTTAAAATATTCTCAAACTCCAAAATAAATAAATAAATATTAATATTAATTTTAAAAATACTTTTAACATGTTTGCATGTACTTTTGCAGTGAACATATAAACCAGAAGTGCTAATATTATTGCTAAAATAACACAATGGTAATGCCACATGTGAGTGTGATCCCCTTAATATCTTTGTAAGATTCCTCTTCTAAATTAAATCCAATGGGATCCAGAGAGACATTCTAAGGCTCCACTTATTTTGACGTTAAATGTTTTCTATTGGAAAATACTTTTAAAGAAATTGAGTTCAAAACATTTTTAGGCATTTGGTTTGTACCGAAATTACTATACAAAGGTAAAGAAGAAAAATAACCTTAGGACCTCGAGGGCCACTCCTCCAAAGAGGGGTAGTGGTTGTGTTACAGTCGGAGCAAACCCTAGTACTGCTGTTGTTGTTGCTGCTGCTACTGTTGCTGGGTGAGTTGATTTTGCAATTTTCGGCATGGTGTTGAATATTTTGGAACTTGTTCATAAATTTGACAGGCTGGTGATCTGTAGCTGTGAAATTTGGGTTGATAATTTTTTGCATCAACCTCATCTTGGAGGACATCCACTGTACGGACCCATTACTGCTTTTACTTCGATCTCCAATATCCTCTCTTTGGCATAAAGATAATTTATGGGGATTACTGTTACCATTTTCCTCCACAGACTGATCAATTGAAGAAGCTGAAGCTGCTTGATGATGATGATCACATGATCCTTGCGATATGGGCTTATCTGCCTATGATCAAGGAAGGAGATCATCAAAACTTTAAATCGAAAATTGTAATAATCAGCTCATGATCTAGAAATATTACACAGAAATCAAGTCAGGGAATACTAAACTTCTGATTAAGGTCATAATATTAAAAGATCCAAGAAATTAGATCAAAAGCTAACTGGCCAAACCATTATATTTTTTTTCCAGCATTTCTTTTGCTCTTTTTAGTACTTGAATAGAAATGTAACTATAAATATCACTTCTTCGAATTTGAGATAAAAGATGATAAAATAAGAGATCTAGGAATAAGATCAAATTAAAGATAACTGCAAATTAAATGAGAGATTAAAAACATGAAATAATTCTTGCCTTTTCATCATGCTTTTGTAGTGACTTTTCAAAAACACTCCCTCTTTCATCTTGGGTGCTGTCAAGGAAAGCAGGACATGATAAGAGAGAAGATGAAGCTTGAAGATGTGGTGAGACAAAGAGTTTAAGGTGGTGGTGATGATCATGATCTTCCGTTTGATCTACAAGAGGGCATGGAGAGGAGGGTGGGTTCAGATAAACCGGAGTCATGGAGAGATCTAGATAGAGAGAATTAGCTAGAGTGATTTGGTATACCAGTAGTAGTAGTCCTATAGGTGCTGTCCTGCAAAGGTGGACAACATAGGATAGGCTCAAAAGAGTATTATAAGCAAAGCTAAAAGGGACTGATTAAATGGTGGTGATGATCTTATAAAGGAGATGGAGAAAGGGGCAAAGGACTAATTAAGGAGAGCGGGTCTGAAAGATATTCACGTGTGTGTCACCCAAACAAAACAAAACTACCTTGGAAAAGACAAATTAAAAGGAGGTGTAGAATGCTACAACTCGACCCGGACCCCGGTATCATGACAATACCCTATCCGCAGTTTTTCACCTAGCTCCCAAATTAATTAACCACCTCAAATTAATAAATACACGTACATGCATCATAAACATCAATTAATATATATATATATATGTTTATCTAAATTAATTAGGTTGATTACACATATATTCTATACCCACCACATGCCTTTTAATTGTCTCCTCGCAATCATTGTTCAATTATATGTATATTATTGTATCAAGGTCATCTATCACGAAATATTATTAGATGTGAAAAAGTGTTTATAAGGTCTATTTGTTCAAGTAAGTCTTGAGCAGTATACCTATTTATTCGAATTAAAAGATTAAATTATTTTAAATTAAAAATAGGTTATTAGGATTAGAGTTTATTTGAAATCTTATCATTTTAAGTGTTATCCAATTATAATCTATTCAACAATCCTTTGGTTGTAAATAAAATAATCAGAAAACATATTTGTGAAATATGTGGTATTCTTTCGCCTTGAATAGAGTTTGTGATCTCTTTTACCTGAAAGGAACTTTTGTGGGTTATTCAAATAAGCCTCTTAATTGAGTAGGGTTTCCATCATCCACCTACTCGGACAAGTGTATTCCATATATAAAAGTGGTTTCCATATATATATATATATATATATATAGTTGATGTTTAAGCTTCACTACAGCTTCTCCAAAGTTATTAGAGTGATAATTACTTTTCAACATCCATCAAGAGGGGACCGCCTTACATAGATTTGGGACGAGATTTTCTGTATAAGAATTCTGATTCACGTGTCACCATGGCGGACGTACAAGATGAACGTAAAGGCATATCTCTTTTGGACGATATATATGGAAAACCATTTCGGTCATTTTATTTTAAGATCTAATTAATTGGGGTACGGCTGCAAAAAAATTGGGAATTAATTACCTAAGCTACGCGCATGCATGGATATATATTTTTTTTTAATGTTTGGATATTTGGTTGTAAAATTAAGTGTTCATGGCAATAACTAACAAAAATTTTTTTACAAGAACATGTTCTACATTGCTTTTCAAAAAAAGAAAAAAAAAATAAAAGTACTCCTAAACAAATTAACCATGAGAGATAATACTATTACTATTTTTAATTTAGTCTTATGGTATATGCTATCAGATAATTCCCATGCTAGCTTGTATATCACTATAGCAGTACAATATTATTGCAACTTCAACCATCTGATTCAAGTCAGAAATATAATCATAATTATTTCTTTCAAATAATAAGTAAAACAATCATCATAATAACACAGCCAAAAGTATAGGAACAAATCTATCATCAAAGAATGCCTCTTTTACTGCTTGGAGAAAATATAAAAATTAATTTTGAATCCTAAATATATAACAAAAATTGGAAAATAATATAGAACACGATAGATTCATTATCTGGTAAAAGAATTGTAAGAAAAAGAAACAAGAAAAAGCCATGACATGAATAAGAAAATAAAAATAAAAAGATCTATTAAGGCGTGTGATCAGGCAAAAGCTCAACCCTCATATAATAAAGAAACTAAAAGTCTAAAGCAACGTCATTTGAAGAAAAGAAAGAAAAGAAAAAATTTAAAACATGTATCACTAACAAATGAAAGCAAGAAAAAGGAAAAAAAAAATGTTGTTAAGCTGGGATGGAACAAGGGCCGGCGGGGTCATGACCTTATTTGGTTTTGAATTTTTTTCTTAAATTATATATATTTGAGCCAAAAAGTTAAGCTTTAATTTTGACAATATTCATGAGAAATCTTGATTTTGTCCCTGTTGTTAAGAAATAATAATAAAAAAAAAAACCTAATATTAAGACGTGTTTCTACTATCCAACAAAATCATAAATCTTTGATAATGTGTTAATAAAAATTATTCATTGGATCAGCATTTATAAAAATAAAAGTAAAAAACAAAAATTCAATAGCTAATTAATTTTTATAATCAAGTCATTCTAATTATATGACAATCTTATAAAAATCCATTAAACAGTGTTACTCTTTATTATATATATATATAATGAAACCAAAACAATGGGCAGAATCCAATAGGGTTGTGTATGGAGATATGTTCAGGAGAAAAAAAAATAGAAAGAAAGAAAGTTGCAGATATGAAGATATGGGTAAGGATTTGCATGGGAGCATCTTCCCCATCTAGGCTTGCCAAAAAACATCAAATGCTTGCAGGTAAGGGACAGCGACAGCCTCTTGTCCCCACAGCTAGCTTTTGCCTTGAACCTAATTCTGATCTTATAAATTTTTTTTTTTCCCTTTTACCAGCCTCAGCCTCAGTTAAAGATAAGATCCGCCAGCTTTTTCTTCTTTCATCTTGTCTGTCGTTTTGATTTCTTCCTCTTTGTAGTCTCAGAGGAAGCACAGATATCAAGAAGTACAGATATGGTTGTGTTTTGCTTCAGATATGTGGAAGACTAGTTTACCAAATAAACTCGAAGATTGGATTTTTCTTTTTCTTTTTCTTTTTTTTGTTGTTTTTGTTTTCTGCGGAAATATATTTGTATTTTTGTTATATATATATATACTCTTATCGGTTGACTAGCTAGCTCACATGAGCAAGCAATGATTACTTCATCTGAGGAATATGGAAGATTATATATTCGTTATACTCTTTCAGTCACACAAGGGACGCATTTTTCTTGTCTACTTCTTCCTCGATCTCTTAACATCGAATAACTATTCTAGCTGCAAAGAAAGACAATTCAAATTTTTATCTACTGTTTTTAATGGTATGTTTTTCCAAATAGAATGGCCACTATATATGGAGTTTTTGTTTTCTTCCCTTGAAAAATATAGTTGTCATTCAAACATGAAAGAAATTAATTATTTTGAGAAATGCTACATATTATGAGGGTGTTTGGCAAACCCATTTCCAAACTTTTTTTTTTTTTTTTTTGTGCACTTTTTTCTCAAACCGGTCACTGTGCACTTCAGTAAAGTACGCTTAAAAAAAAAAAAAAGAGGGGTTTGAAAAGAGGTTTGCCAAACATCCTCTATATCTTTGTCCCACCCCACCACTATTTCATTGAGTTAATATGATAATGTACATCAACCTAGTGGAAACTCGACTCTTTTAATATTTTTTTTTCCCTTTTCTAATTGAGTATTGTTCTATAATACACCCTCATCTCACTAGGCTAATGTGGCTAATGTAACAGTGTCCATCAACCTTTGGATTAGTCAGACATTGCCATATTAACCTAATAAAATGAGGTGTATATAACATTTCTCTTTCTAATTTTCTTTGTAGAATGCTACGTTTTAGACTTACATCACATTTGACTGATGTGACACTACCTATCAACTCTTAATTTTTTTTCTTAATAAAAATATATCTAATAGCATGAACACTACCATATTAGAGCATTAGCAGCAGCTTCCCTTGAACCTCATTCTTTTCACTACAAAAAATTGACATATTATTGACGGTTTTTTCCTAGACGGTTTAAAAACCGTCATGAAAAAAATTTCCTAGACGCTTTTTGTGGAAAGCTTCTCTAGTGTAGGAAAAATTGTTAAAAAAACACAAAAAAGTCCATGCAGCAGTTTTCCTAAGTGTTCCCTAAACTATAAAAAACACGAAGGAAACCACTTTTGGTTCCTTTCATCTAAGGACAAAAAATGATTCCTTAGCATTATTTTAATATAAAAACTTTCTATATCCTCTCTCTCTTCTCTACCATTTGTTTAAAACAATATTTAAATAATTTCTCTTTCCTCTTTCTTTCTTCTAACCTTTAATTTAAAAAGTATTTAATTATATTAGAGAAAGATGAAGGGAAGCTGCTGTGAAGTGCATTTAAATAGGGAACTAAAAAATAATTTTGTTCCCTATATTAAAAAAAAAATTTAAAGAAAATTGCTGCTAATGCTCTAAGAGCATTAGCAACAGCTTCCCTTAAGCTTTTCTTTAATGTAAGGAACAAAACCATTTTTAGTTCCCTAGTAAATGCACTCCACAGCAGCTTCCCTTCATCTTTCCCTACATGAATTAAATATTATTTAAATTAAATGCTAGAAGAAAGAGAGAGGAAAGAGAAATCATTTAAATATTATTTTAAACATATGGTAGAGGAGAGAGAAAGTTTTTTATATTTTAATAATGCTAAGGGAACCACTTTTTGTTCCCTAGATGAAGGAAACTAAAAGTGGTTCCCTTGGTGTTTCTATAGTTTAGGGAACACTTAGGGAAGCTGCTGCAGGGACTTTTTTGTGTTTTTTTAACAGTTTTTCCTACATTAGGGAAGTGAATAGAGTTTAAGGGAAGCTGCTGCTAATGCTCTTAATATGATAAAATGGGGTTTGATATGTCCTTTCTTTGCGTGCAGTTTTCACTCCAAGCGAATCTACATTAATTGGTGAAATAATTGGACAGTACTAGCTAGCAAAATAAAACCGGTACTTTTTCCAGGGCTTCAAGCGAATCCTATAATGTTTCTGTTTTGTTTTTTTTTTTTAATTTTTAAATCAATATAAATCTCTGACGGTCAGTTTGGTTGAAAATATTAGAAAGAAGGTTAGCAGCTTAATTAATTCTTATCACTATAAAATACACTTGACTTGTTGAAAACTAATTAGCAGTCATCAACGTTAACCCATACCTAAAAGACTTAATTTGGATCCGGCTAATTAAGTATTATTATCTAACATCAATGTGAAAATTATTTTTGTGTTTTGTATTTAGGTTAATTATTTGTTAATGTTTTTATTTTGTGAAGAAAAAACAGAAGACAGGGAAAATAAAAATTGTAACAAACGGTGGGAGCTAGCCTGATCGATCTTCATCATCATTATCCAGATCTAAGATTATTGAGAAAATAAAAATTATTCTTTTAAAAGATGCAGCTCTTATTGGTCAGTTTAGACTGATATATATATCTACACGTCGAAAATTCTCCAAATCATTAGAACAAGACGAAAACAATAATTTGAGGGCTATAATTAATTATTAGATACCTAAAAAAAAATAAGTGAATCGCAAAGCTCCTTACTTTGGAACCACTCACTAGATCAGGTTTTGCATGTTGATAACGTTGGTTGACAAGATAAAAAAATAAAAAAAATAAAAAAAATGCATAATTTTTGCGATCATGGGCTTACGTAGTTGCTCTATGATTTTATATGATGAAGAATGGTGCTACGTATGAGAGGCGGGAGTCACTCGAATGCATGCATGTTGATGCATGTTGGGATTAGCCGTTACCATGGATTAGATTTGTCATGATATAGAGAGACTGTCGCAACATACACATGCATGCATGCATGCATGCATGCAATAAACTGTGATTTTTCAATATTTTGGCAATTCAAGCTGGAGGGAGGGTCATCATTTGAGGTAAAGGACAATTCCCTTTATGGAATGGGGTCCCGCTTCTCTTTGTAATTTGAGATTTTTTTTTTTTTTGGTCCCTTTTAACCCTAACGTGCCTCCACTGTGAACAAACAAAATATTGAGTTAATCACTTAGTCAGAAGAACAAAAAAATAAATAAATAAAGGAACATGCTTGTTTTCCTGCCTCATGCATCCAATTCATGAGTACATTTTTTAAGAAAAACAAAAAATCAAAAAAAGACAAGACAAGTTAGATGGGGTTGGATGCTTGTGTAGGATACCAAGCATTCCCATAAATAAATACAGTCATATGCCAATCTGACAATGGCCGCCTCATCACCGCAAGACCGCCTGATTAATTTGGTAGCTACCGCAAAGGTTGTTAAATCTATTTGGTGACCTTTACCTATGGCCAACTTAATATGTTTTGGGGCTTAAGACGATAAGTTTAAATGAGACATTTGTTTTATTTAATATTAGTTAAATAATATTTATTTTAATATTGATATTATATTTATATTTGAAGATCATTCTTCTTGTTTTTTGGAATGCAAAATTATTAATTGAGTTTTTATATTCAAGAATTTCTATATTATTTTCAGCATTCAATTTATATTGATATTAGAGCACATTGGAGACAAAAACTTTCCATGTTCTACTAACAATTTAATTGAAATTGATGTTGCCACTTGGAGAAAATTATACACGCTAAACTTTCATGAATGTGAAAATAAGAAAATAAACAAGTGGACATTCTAAGAATTTATATACGTTGAAAAATTTATGACATTAGGGGCGCAAAAGTCTATTCTTTATGAATGTGAATTGTACATATAAGAAGAAATAGAATGACAATATGTCTAGAGTCAATAAATTTTTATTTTCGTGTCTACAAACTTTTTAAGGTCCCAATATTGTAAAATTATTTTTTTTACCGAGGGCCCTAATTAGAGATTATTTATTAACTTTTTACTATATTAGAGTTTTAAAACTTTGTTTTTTTGAAAAGAACTTTTATTGCACAATTATTAATTGGAAGCCTTAATTAGAGACTATATATTAACTTTTTACCATCATTCTACCGTGGTTCGCACTGCAATCCTAGTATGGTCAAGACTAATTGAGACATGACAGTAAATCAAATTCATAAAAAGATGGGCATTAGTATTATCCTCCGAGATTGCATGGAAAGGTTTTGGCAACCTTATTAACCACACAAGACTTTATCACCGCACCTGATATTGTAGAGGGTAAGGCAGCTTTGAGGGCAATCTCCTTTTGTTAAGAAATGGGATTTCATAAGATAATTCTTGAAGGTAACACCCTCCTAGTTGTGCAAACACTAAATACTAAATGTAACAATTGGTGTCGGTATGACAATCTGATTGACGAAACGAAAGGATTTTGAATAGCTTGTAATCTTGATTGGTCCAACATGTCAGCCGCACCCATAACGAGGTAGCCCACCGTCTGTGAAGGAAGCCTCATATTTCTTTGAAAAATAGTGTCTCATTGAGGATATATCTCTATGTCTTTATGATTTATTTTCTAATGAGCGTTGTACTTAACTGATTTATGTTTAATGAGAAGCACAACATCCCTTTCAAAAAAAGAAAACTTTTTACCATATTTAAGCCTTTATTTTTTTTCTTTTAAAAATAAACTTTTATTTTACAATTATTAATTGGAGGCCTTAAACAACCACCTAAGGTGCATAGGGTTTGAGCCGGCTATGATTGTACCCCTCACAGACGAGAGTGGGATGACACCTGTGGAGGCCAGACTCCAACATGCCTAAAATTTATTTTGAACTTCTTTTTGTTTTATTTCTTTTATTTTTTGACCATTTTTCCTTTTATTTTTTATTTTTTTATAGAAACACTTCTGAATTTGCGAAACAATTTCTTTTTGTAAACCCTTAAAAAAACACCTTTTCAAATATGACCCGAAAACAGTTTAATTTTAATTTTTGGGTCACTGTCGGTGTTCGGGTGGGTTGGTGATTCACTCAACATTTTTATTTTCTTTGTCCATGTGATTCATCATTAGATTCATTTAACTCTCTCTCTTTTGTCATCTGATTCATTGAACATTTTCCAATTGGGCCGGTCGGAAATTGCTCAGCGTCAGTAGCCCAGAAATCCTAATTGGGTCTGAAATATGAGTTTAATGCACAGTTCCCTTAAGATTTGATTTGTAACATGAACTGTAATTCTTCTTGGGTGGGCCGATATATACTTGGCCTTTTTATTTTCGTTTGAAGACCTGGGCCCCAATATTCTTTTCTTTTCTTTTTTTTTTTTTTAAAGTAAATATTCTTTTGTTTTGTTTTTGTTTTTTTTTCTTTAGACATTAGTAATACTTAGATGGGCTAAACCTTTAATTAATTATAAGAAGTGAAACAAGAACTACAGAAAATGATAGCGCCGCCTAATGCTGGACCTTATTGGGCGTACAAGAGCGGTGTAGGCCTTGTAAGACTGTGGTAGTATAGTTTCCTACTAAGGAAAAAAAAAAGGGTGAATGTAGTGTTAATGACCTCCTTACTAACAATTTTTGACATATCCACGATTCTACACAAATTTAAAATTTAATACGAAGTTAGCATGTTAAATTTGAAAAGATTAACTCATTTAATTAAATAGATCGGATTAAGATTGATCAATATAATCTTATATCTATGCCTTGACTCGATATGAAATTAGCAGGTTAAGATTAAAGAATTTAACCCGTTTAATTAAATTAGCCTTAATTTATAAATCTTGTATTATACCTTGATATAACACAAACTTGACAAGCGAACACAAATTAATATTCCTATTCTGGCGACCCCAATGATCGCCTTAATATATATATATATATATATATATATATATATATGTGTGTGTGTGTGTGTGTGTGTGTGTTGTGTGTGTGTGTGTGTGTGTGTGTGTGTGATTCAGAGCCTATCTTAGACAACATTCTGAGCACTTAAAAAAAAAGGAGGGGGTGGATTTTTTGTCATATCCAAGCCAACTAGTATAGGCAACGCCTAGTCCCAAAAGGTAGTTTAATTGGTTGAAAATCACGACTCATAAAACGGAGGTCACTAGTTCAAATTCAAATCTCCTCTTTCCTTCATCTTATGTGGACATGTTAAAAAAAAAAAACAAAAAGTATAGGCAACGCCTGGGAAGCACAGACGAGCCACATGCATCTTGCATTTTGCCATGACTTCAAGGGAAAAAGCTTATTTTTATTTCAATTGAAATATAGAGGATCTGATTAGTGTTAATGGAAGGACAAACTTCTCATTTACCGGTTAGTGGTAATAAGAGGGCAAACTTGTCATTTCCTATTCAAGGATCCGCTTCAAGTCTTCAAACCATAAACAAAAGAAATACACGATAATTCGAAAAAAAGAAAAAAAAAAAAAAAAAAAAAGGTAATAATAAGAAAAGAAGACAACCATGATGGTGGTACTGGTTGCAGTATGAGCAACGGAAGGTTTTGCTGTAAATATGGCAAATAAATGGCGACGTCGTAGGGCTATAGGGTTTCTTTTTCTTTTTTTCTTTTTTAATTATAGAATGCTAGATGTTTAAGCAATGAAAATGTACGGTGGTCCTAACGTAACCCATCTTAATCCTGAATTACTAGAGTTGACCAAATCCTCCAATATCAGCATTCTTGATGGAGATCGCCACTGCAGTCTGCAGGTTGCATTGACTAACCACTACCACTGCACCTTTTCCTTTTTTTAGACCACTACTTAATATCAAACTTGACCAGAATAAAGTGGGGAAATTTTCATGGATAATTTAAGCCTATGTGTCACCGGCAAATACAAAAAAGACCCAAAAACAAAAAAAAAAAAAAGGGAAGGGGGGGGATTAAACACTTGTCATTAATCTTTCTTACACTGTTTGGCTGCATATCCGCAGGGGCAGAGGGTAGAAAAGCATTGCCGAAACTAGAAAACTAGTTAATGAGAAAGAGAATAGGACCTGTGATTCTGTATGGGGTCTGTACGGAGCCTTCCTCTCTAGCTAGGTCCACAGCTAGCTTTGATCATCAAGTAGCGGTGGGTCCCAGCGGAGCAGCCTTCCCAGCCATTCATCATCCGACTCCCCTCCATCACAGCCGTCCAGGCTCTCCCCTACTCCTACACCATAATAATTACACCCTCCTCCCTCCACAACCCCACCACAAAACCCATTCTCCGGCGACCCCATCCTCAACGGCAGCCCCAGAAACTCAATGCCGGCCATCACAGTCGACGCCGATTCCGACACCGACGCCCCACAGCTCTCGCTCTTGCCCTCACTATCAGCAAACGGCGACGTCGATAAAGAAGAAGATGGAGGTGACGGAAAACTGGCCGGCCATGTTGTGGGTTCGGTGCAAGCAGCAGAGGGACTGATGATCTCCTTGTGCAGCTCTTGCATGGCCTCCTCTACCATCTCTTCTTTGATGGAGAACTCCGACGACATGTCGTCGTCGTCGCGCTCGAACTCGGTCAGCAGATCATTCAATCTCCTTGTGAGGCTGCCGGTGGTTTCAGATTTGAGCCAGTTTGAATTCTCTTCCATGAATATGAGAGAGAGAGAAAGTGGAATGAATAAGCAGAAGGTAGTAGCTAGTGAGTGATCAGGTGTGAAGACTGAAAAGGAAAAGGAAATAGCGTGTATATATGAATGGGTTCGTTCAAAGGGAGGTGTCACGCTGGCATGGAGGTTGCCGCGTAGGAGGATAGATAGCGGAGGATGACGTGTCCATTTTATGTTGTACTAGTAACCGAGGTATCAAGCCGATGACACGGAGGTACAGCCAAAACTTTGTCTCCAAAAGCCGAAGACTTTGCGGTTTGAAACTTTGTCCTAATTAGTAGAGTGAGAAGTACTAGCCCCTGAGCCAATATATATATATATATATTAAATAATGCCCTTGTACGTAATGTTTTGCTTTATATCTCAACTTCTCAATTATGGAAATTTAATAAACTTCTCATCTAGAATCCTATTTATTTACTCTTTTTTTTTGTATTTTTTTTTTTTGTTTTTTTGGTAAGAACAAATCAACATATATTACTAAGCAACAACAGAAATACATTAGGTAAATCTAGATCCAACAGACTAGACCCAACAGGCCAAAGAAAATGGGCCTATGGGAGTATAATAGATTTGAGGGGCGTGATTTGAAACCCATGGTAGAGATTCGAAGCCGACTTTGGATACAATATATGTATCCTCCGTTTGTTTGGGCGTAAAATAATTTTTATTAAAAAATAATTCTAAAAAAATTATTTTTTAAAAAAATACTTTTTACCAAAAATATTTTTTGGTGTTTGGCACATTCGGAAAATTACAAATATGTTTTATATTTTCAATCAATCACATTAACTTATAAAAATTATTTTTTATTTACAACTTAAAAATATTAATATAATTTTATTAATATATTAATAAAATTTCGTCTGGTGACCAGGTCTCTGTGGGGTCCTAACTAGGTCAAAACTGGGTCCTAGCGATGTCTCGATTAGGTATCGGTCGGGTCTTGGTGGGGTCTTGACAGTGTCCCGACTGAATCTCGACGATGTCCCGGGCAGATCCCGGCTAGGTCCCAGTGATGTCCCAGTCGGGTTTCGACAATGTCTAGGGCAAGTCTTGGCGATGTCCCGAGCGGGTCTCGTGATGTCTTGAGCGGGTCCTAGCGAAGTCCCAATCAGGCCCCAGCAGTGCTTCAGGTGGGTCCCGACTGGGTCATGGCGGTGTTTCAGACAGGTCTCAACTGGATCTCGACAGTATCCCGGGCGAGTTTCGACCGGGTTTCGACGAAATCTGATGGTATTTTGACTATAATCCAACAATTTGAGAATGTGACACTCAAAATTAAAAAATAGTTTACGATTTAAAAAATAATAAACTATTTTACAAAAATTAAAAAAAAAAATTCAGTCAAATTAAAAATAATTTTCATTAATTATTATTTTTTATCTTTAAAAATATCAAAAAATATAAAATATTATTTTTCATAATCTTGAATGTTGAATCACAATGTGGAAGGTCATGTGGAATCTGGCAAGCATGTCCACTATGAGGGAGATTTGAATTTGGCGGCATCACAAGAGAAAGGTTGCAACGCTCCAGCAAATATTAAAATGGCAAAATGAAATAATTGTATATTTCACGTGGCGGTATTACAAACTTGGAACTTATGATTTATGCAGCAAAAATTACATTTTTTTTTTTTAAAGAAAACATGTAATTTGTTAGTCTTTCTTTTTGACACCACAAAATGACTTTTATTAATTGAACTGAACACTAAAGCTTAACTAACATGTAGTTACAAAAGGTGAGATCGCTTGTGGATCTCAAGAATAGTAATTTGAGCTCAGATAAAGCTTATTTTCACCTACTGCGCTTATATTTGTAAAATCTCATAATTTTACAAGTGGAAAATAATGAGTTCATAACTCACTAAGTATGTACTAATCAACCAATTTCAGTGTGTGACGTGAGCCATTATTTTCCAAAATTGTTCTCTCTTATCTTTTTCAAAACAAATTACTTCTAAAAAACTGATGAAAAGTTTTCATTATTTTTTTTAATTATGGATATTTTTGTCATTTATTGTATAAAATGAGGATATTGCATTCCAAAGACAATTTTGTAAGACATTATAACCTTTGAAAGTTTGAAGGAGAGCACTACTGCATATATTTTTAAGTGTTTATTTTTAAATGCTCACTCTTTTTCATGACAATAAAAATTATCATTTGATGCAAATAAAAGTGCATGTAGTATTTAATAATAATTTTTATTATCACATCAAATAATGAGCATTTGAGAGTATGTTGTTGTGCGTAGTATTTATCTTCGATAAATATTGCAAATTGTTAGTTAGAGAGAGTAAATATAATTTAAAATATGACCCATATAAAGCTTATATTGGATAATAATTTTCTCTATTCTAAATGAAATGAAATAATATTTATTTTATGATAGAAATTTAAAATTCGTACCCATATAAAGCCTATGGTGTACATAATTTTACATAACTTAAATTTTTTTTAAATAACTTAATATATTGACTCAACGAGAGAATCGTAAGCGTTTTGGTTTCTCCGGAGTTAGGACTCGTAGGCAACAGCACAAAGCTAGCTTGAACTGCAATGATCATCAAGCAGCGGTGGGTCCCAGCGGAGCAGCCTTCCGAGCCATTCATCATCCAACTCCCCTCCATCACAGCCGTCCAGGGTCTCCCCAAAACTCTCCCCTACTCCCACCTCATAATTACACCCTCCTCCCTCCACAACCCCCCAAAACCCATTACCCGGCGACCTGATCTTCACCGCCGAAACCACAAACTCAATGCCGGCCATCACCGTCGACGCCGAGTCCGACTGCGACGCCCCACAACTCTCGCTCTTGCCCTCACTATTGGCAAAAGGCAAAGGCGTCAGTGAAAACAACGACGTCGATAAAGGTGATGATGACGGTGACGGAAAACTGGTCGGCCATGTTGTGGGTTTGGTGGAAGAAGAGGGACGGATCTCCTTGTGCAGCTTGCATGACCTCCTCTAGTACCATCTCTTCTTTGATGGAGAGCTCCGCCGGCGACATGTCGTTGTCACCCTCGAAGTCGGTCAGCAGCTCATTCAACTTCCTTCCAAGGCTGCCACTGGTTTCTGATTTGGGCCAGTTTGAATTTCCTTGACCTTCCATGATGATATTAGAGAGAAAAAAAAAACCGTAAATGAAGGGGTTGAAAGGGAGGTTTCACGCTCGCATGGAGGTTGTCACGTAGGAGGGTAGCTAGCCGGAGACAGCCGGAGGAGGATGTGTCAAGTTTATGTTGTACTAGTGACCGAGGTCTGAGCTGACGACATGGACTATATGGTCATTTATTACAGCCAAAACTTTGTCTTTTAAGGAAGTTCTCCAAATGGCAAAAACTTTCCGGTTTTAATTCGGAAATATTTATTGATCTTTTGTCCTAGCAGAGTCAGAGGTAACTCCAGAGCTAATTTTTTTTTTTTTTTTTTTTTGTAAAAAAAGAAAGCGAGAACTGAATTATAATGTTCGCCTTTATGTGAATTTCGTATACCCGTGTGCATCTTTACGCCTAAAATTTATAGTATTCCGTTAAACTAAGAGAAGCCAACAGAGAAAACTACGTTTTTAGATTTAATGCTAATTAGAGGGACAAATGTACCTCTCATCCAAGTTATATTAGTGAAAGAAATTTTAAGTTGTCACTGTAAAAAAAATGACTTTTAGCAACAAGATTTCTAGCACGGGCACCATTTTTGTTGCTCAAAGTCACTTCTATAAATAAAAAACAAAAATTGTTAATTATAATTATAAAATAAAATAATAATAATAAAAACAGATGCACTTTTTGCAACGACAATAATATTGTTGCAAAAAGTTGCTGCCAAAAGTTTTTAGCAACGAGTTTATGTTTTAACAACAATTGTCAATCGTCCCCTAATTTTTTTCATTTTTGTTTTGTTTGGTTATTTTCGAAACCCATGTACTTCATGTTTATTACTTGTTTGAAAAAGTGAATTAAATTGAATAAAATCAACAAGTATTGTTAAGGTGATAATTGTTTGGATGAGGCTTATGTGTTGTAGTTTTTACTATAGCATATAAGCTGTAGAAAAATGTAAGGTCCAGATTAATTGTAAATTTTTTTAGTCAATTTGGGCTCTTGATTTTCTATAGCTTACAAAAACTACAGCATATAAGCCTTATCTTAATTGTTTTATGGTGGGTTTTTTTTTTAACAAAAACTTAGGAAAAAGCTAAAGATTAGAGTTTGCATAAATCAAGGTCAACAAATGATTGGGGATGACTTATTTTATTATTTTTGTGCAAATAATTAAAAAAAGAAAAAAAGAAAATTATAGGTCAAATGCTTTTTTAGTACTTGAACTTTAACCTTTTTTTTAAAAAAAAAAAAAATTATTTTAATTTTTTATTTGACCAAAATGAGAGTGGCTGCAAGGGGTGGCTCAACTCGAGCACCCCTTGCTCTTTTTTCTATTTGTTTATTTAATTTAAATTTTTATTTTTAATTTATGTTTTAATTTTTATTATTTCTTCATTTTTAATTTTATTTTAAAAAAAAAAACTTTTTAGTGAGACGTGGATTGCCGTTAAATTTTTTTCTGAAAAGTTAATGAAAGTACTATTTATTTCTTTACCCATAACTTAAGTTATTCTACTTCTCAAAATAAAACCAAGGTGAAAAAAAAAAAAAAAAAGACGTTAAAACTCAAATACTGAAAAAATATTTAACCCAAAATAATAATCTCAACCTTTCAAAACCATGCTCTAACCCCCACTTTTCACGTTTAAGGCACATAAGACATATCCATCTATTCCACCAAAAAAAAAAAGCGGAAATGAACAGATTTTATAACCGTGAAAAATAAAGAAAATAAATCAAATAGTATAGATAGTTTTTTTCCTTAGTATAGACAGTTTACATGTTGGGAAATCAAAGAAAAACCATGACTTATATATGGTTTTTATTCATAGACCGCCATCCTATTCATATATTCTTCAGGTACTAACACCTTACTATTCACTGTAACTGTAGATTAATGAGTGGAATCATCCAAGGAAGATGTCACAGGAGAAGCTCAATAAAAGTACATGGCTTGCACAACAAGCATTGATGGAAAGCTACTAAAGGAGATGTCATGTCTTCAGAAGGTAGCTTCAAAGACCTATTTTTTCCCCAGAAGACAAGAAATCCCAGTTAAGCGAGCTGATCTTCCTGTATTTCCAGCATGTAGAGTGTAATTTCAGGCCAGACAGGTACTATCTGTCATCAGGAGGCAAGGTCGGACTTTTGGAGCACATACTTATCTCGTGAAGCTCCTTCAGCCTAGTAGCTGGGTTGCATAAACCTGAATATTTTCAACAGTTTTCAAATCCTCTGGGATAATTACATGGTTAGAAAAGTAACTCAGTGAGTGATATATGGGGGGAGGGAGAAGATATATTTAGATGCAGATTAGCAGATCCTCTTTAAGACCAGGAAAAACATTACTGTGCATCTGAATAATTACAGTAAGTGATAAACTTTTCCAGGGTTAAGGCCAAAGTGTTACAACATGGTAAAGACAATAAAAAAGAAACGGTTCAGAGCAAGACCTCTCACTTGACAAGACAATATGTTTATTTATTATCTGGAAATAACATTCTTATATATAACATGTAATAAAATGATCTTATCTGTGAAGAGTGTAATGCTAGATTCTATATTTCTATCCAACATTCATCCAATAATGTTGACGTGGCACTTCAAATCAACCATTGGGTCTTTTTTATTTTTTATTTATTAAGAATTAATTGAAGTCCTAGTTGGGAGTACCACGCTAGCCTTGTTGAATAATATTAGATAGAATTATAGTATCTATCATTTTTCTTAAACTAAAGCTAATTCCACTATTAGCTTTGCAATCGTCTCACTTCTGTCGAGATAAACCTTCGCTTTTCAAATTTCAGCATTTAAGTATGACTTACCGACCAGAAAGCTTTGAACTGTTAGGAATCGGCCCTTAAGTTAGTCAACTGTATTTATTTATTTTGATAAGTAATGTATATTCAATTTAGTCAACTGTATTTATAGAAATGGACTAACAGCATAAGGTCCTGAAGAGTAGATTTACCAGAACATTTTGGGATGTCCCACACTGCAATAGATGTAGGAGTGCATCGAGGGTCACATATTGCCTTGTTATCTTCATGATGGACATTCATAGCAAGCATCCATGACCCAATTGTGACATCCTCATTGCTAAGTATCCTCAAACTGAAGGCTAGAAATTGCATCCAGTAAGCAGAATAATAACCATAGCAAAACATTACAGTTTAAAGAGTTCTATAGATGATATTGCTGTGGCGTAACTAACACAAATAAAGAAAGTTCAGTCAGAGAGAGAAGAAATGGACATAGTAATGTTTGATTTCACAAGTTTTTTTTTTTGATTAAGTAAGGGCTCGTTTGGGTGTCAAATTTAATTTGATTCTATTTGATTCTATTTTGACTTCACAGATATCGAGAAAAAAATGGGTTTTAAAATTATGTTTGGATAGTTTA
>FXXK01001940.1:2795-35424 GCA_900184695.1 Betula pendula
AAAGCCCAATAAGAATTCGGATTTAAACCCGACCCGCACGCAAACCCGCCCCGCCCCGCAAACCCGAAACCCGTCGGGTTGCAATGGAAACATGCGGGTTAAATTTTTTCAAACCCGCACCCCGCGAATCGGGTTTCGGATACCCGCGAAACCCGACCCAAACCGACCCGTGCTCACCCCTAACTGTATGTATACAATTCACACCAAAACAGTGGCGGAGTCACATGGAGACTTGAGAGGGCCATGGCCCTCCCAAGAGTTTGAAAATTTTTTGAGTTGTATATGTTTGTGTGGGGGAGATTTTAACATGAATGGCTAATGGCCCCTACAGCCCTACAGATGGGTTCTATTGTCTCTGTTATCTCTCCCTCTTTCTGAAAAAAACTGGTTTGAGAGTGGAATTCTAACCTTAAAAATTCCTCAAAGTGAGGTGAGTTTAACAACCGTTGATATGGGAAGGTGATGGGAACAGTCAAAAACCAGTCACTGGATTCAAGGGTGCAGAGCAAGCGGTGCGATGGGATTGAACAGAGTAAAAAAACAACATTTGACAGCACATAAAATAAGTCCATTGAAAACCAACCTGTTTGTTAGAGTGCTTCATCTTTCTGTAGCTGGCTTGGGACGGTTAGGTGTTGATTTTGGTATTACTTTTTCTTGGTTCACAGAACGTGTTATAATTTTCGTCTCATCCTGAGTCTCAAAATTGTCTCTATTTCTTTCTTTTTTAGTGTTCAGCAAGCAGGGAGCTGAATAGGAACTACTTTTACCATTGTTTTTTCTCCAACTGTCATTTTTTTCTTACCAAATCTTGAGATTGTAAATTGTTATAGGGATATGCAATTGCCAATTGACATGGGCCTCGAAATATATATATATATATAGGATGGGGGAGGACAGAGACTAGTAAAGAGTTTTTTTTTGCTCACATTTCCACAAACTTCACGAGAGAATGGGCTCATATTCCACATCCATGTGCAAAAACCATTTTGCACATGTCGTTATATGCAACCTTAGAATAACACCTCAAGAGTTACTCTTTTTAGAGCATCTCCAATAGGTTAGCTAAAACCCACCGGTTGTTTAAATTTAACTAATAATGGCCAAAATATTGCTCCAACAGATTGTCTTCCAATTATCCAAATCCAACATTTCGCTACAATGGTTGCTCTAAGGTGTTGCTCCATGCTGACGCAAGTTCGAGTAACACATCTAATAACTTCTTATATTATGCCATATATTTTTTGAAAAAGTTCATATACTTTTTTCAAATTACCACCCAATTGATAATGTCTTTCTAAACTTTCAATTGTGAAAATGTCTTCTCAAATTATCAAACAAATTCTAATGTCTCTCAAGTCAGTAAAAAGACAAAAATGATCCTACAAATTTTTCAATAAGACAAAAATATTAATAAAATTTGAAAAAAAAAAAAGAGAGTGAGAGAAATTTTTATAATTTTTTAATTTAAATTTGCTAATTGAGTAGTAATTTTTTTTTTTTTTGTTTTTTTTTAATTTTTAATTTTAGTTTTTAGAATTTTTATTTTATTTTATTAAAGATATTTTCGTCATTTAAAAGGATATTGACAATATTAATAATTTAAAGAACATTATTACAATTAAAATTTAAAAAATATTATCCATGATAATTTGATACGGTATGTCAACTTTCCCCATATCTTTTCATTGTCGAAAGCCCCACTAGGTGAGCTAACTGAGTTGTGAGATGAACGACAGTATGAAGGTGGCACTTTTTTTTCTTTTTTTATTTTTATTTTTTTTTATTTTTTTTATTCGAGGTGACTTATTTGAATAGATGGTTTAAATTACTTAGGCTTGTTCATAAGTTCTATTTATCTAATACGAGAGTAATATTGAAAATTATGATCCTCTAGAATTCTTGAGGAAATTCTCTTTTTTTAATAGAATCTTCTGATCGTTAAGAGTAATGCTACATATCCAATTCTTTTATCTAACTTCATCCAACTTTGTATATATGACTTTTTAAAAAAAAAAAAAAAAAAATTTGCTTTTGTATTTGTGAGACTCATCTTTGTTCACATATACAAAGTTGAAAAAAAGTTGAATAACAGAATTTGACAACAAGCATTTCTTTTATAGAATATCCTTAACATATCGCATCATTTATTGAGGTAAGAAAATCGGAAACATTTATTTTGAATATAATTATTAGTATTTAAGAAATTCTAAAAGATGGAATTACATCAGAACTCTAGAGGATGTGATCCATCATATCGGAATTAACCTTTCAACAGAGAGCAATATATCAATAACAATTTTAATATCATTATTAGCCTTCAAAACTGGACAATTTCATATGCTTATCACTCAAAAACAACACAAATTGACTGCTGAGCAAATATATAAGATAGCAGCTGCAAGCAGAATACCAATTTTTCAGTCAGTCTCAACCCATTCCTTTATCTCATAGATAATGCTCAATTTTTCAGTCAGTCTCAACCCATTCCTTTATCTCATAGATAATGCTCATTATTGATTAGATTATTAATTAAATGGCGTAAAATAATGAATTAATTTACTATATTGATGCAAGTATGAAATGCTAAAACTGTTGCAATGTCTTGTAATATTGATACATTCAATCAAAAAACCTAGCAAAAGGTGGCATCTGAGGTCAGGAATTATACAATCCTCTAATTTGGCAAAAGAAATGCAAATGGCAGAGCTACATATATACTCTACTAGAAATTGAATCAAAATTACTAAAAAACTCCCACTTTACTGATATATTTTTTTAAACACAGATTACAATGGGTGGTCGGCCACCCACTGTAGAACATGGGGGGAGGGGGTCCCCCAATCAGCCATGAGAATGGTCATGGCCACAACCACCCTTGGGGTGCTTCGGGGGTGGTCGCGGTCACCCCCTATGCCAATTGGGGATGGCCTAACCACCCCCAAAACTCATCTAGGGTAACCAAGGTCACCCTCAAATGCGTCGGGGGTGATCGCACCACCCCCGTGTTTCACAGTGGGTGAGGTGGTTGGCCACCCACTGAAGACTCTTAACGTTTTCAATTTTTTTTTCTTTTTTTTTTTAAAAAAAAAAGTTTAGAACATAAGAAAAAAAAATTATTTTGGACAAATGTTGTTAATTCCGCACGAAAATGAGTAACGATTCATCTTCGTAAGAGAATAAATATTCCAACGGAATAACTATTCCTTGGAATAAACCCTTACCAAATAAAAGAATAGCTATTCTTATGAAATAGTCATTCCATTTAAGGGGTTTATTCCACAAAACAAACGAAACCTAAGGGAATATACCGATACGTATAACGTAAACGACCATTGTATTCAGTTCATAATTGATGAATGGATTTACATTTGATAGAGTCGGGTCGCCTTGGCCTGTGACTAATTGCTCTAAAATTAAGAACATAAATGGGATGGCAGACCATAAAAACATACCACCATCCTATTTTTTCCACTTACAGAACCAAAATTTGACACCAATATACAAATTAGGAGCCACCAATGACGACTTTTCCCTGTCGTTCAAGCTCATAAAGCATGGCAAGCGCTGCAGAGTCAAGCGAGCTCTTCTTATCAGCTCTAGCATCTCCTGTGCATTCAAGGCTGCCAAATTTCGGTATGTGCAAGATTATCCTTGATACATAACTGTTAAACCCCTTTTGTAGTTCGGAGCCTTCGCCAAATTCAATCAGTGTACTGTGGGAGAAGATAATAATTAGGCCAAAAACTGAAAAGAACTAATGATATTACGAAGAAAGGGACTTTTCTTACAGCCATGCCTAGATTATATGCAAATGTAAAACGAAAATCATATAAACGTCAAGTTCGAACACGGGAAACAAACTTAGAGAATATACAGCCTGGTTGGCTAGGCTAACCTTGATTTCTTTTCTGTTGATTTGAATATAGGCTTTGGCCACTGCACTTTCTTACACAATATAAAAAGAGAAGTCCGGGGTCCTCCTTTCATCATGTTGATTGAAGGAATAACTGCAAACAAGGTAACAAAATTAATAAATATTATTCTTGATATTATTTACGTACTGTATGTTGGAATAAGGCAGGAAACAGCCAGCTCTCAAAGTATGACTGCTTACAATTGGAAACTCCACAATTGTCTCATACAAAAAAACAAAAAGGTCAAGGTGCACAACCAGAATAAAAATGAAATGCCATAATGGTTGAAAAAATGTGTAGACAAACCATGAAACTTTCCACTATTAAAGTTTATTATGTTGAAATCACATCTTACGTCAAGCTCGATCATGAAATTCGTGGCTCTCTTTGGGTTGGGGGGAATAAATTCTCTCATCTTGTTCTTTTTTGCCAAATTACAAGTTCACTGAAATTTGACTAAAAATGACTGATTTTTCACACTCCCAACGGAATGGTTATTGTAAGACAACGTTGATTAGTAAATAGCTAATGCATTTGATTTTGCACCATTTTTATTTCATGATCTTTTTTAGTAATTAAATAAAAATGCATACAAGTTCATTATAAGCAAAAGCAGCCATGTGAACAATTATAAACTCAAGCATATAAGAACAGCAAGTGTCACCAGTTTAGATAAACGAGGATTTTTTTTCTTTTTTTTGTAAGTAGCGTGGGAAAGGGGAATTAGAAGAGAATAATTAAAAAAACGATTTTGATCCCTAAACCATATGTCACATGCCACATTTGTCTTTAAAATATTGATCATTTAAATTTAGGCATTGAAGTTTTTAGAATGCCTTTTTGTTACCCTTATTATCCTGACTCGCCGTCATGATATGATTGACGGATGTTGATGCAGTAACATCTTTGGTACAAAAACTTTTATCATGCTAAAATGGCATGGTTTGTCATATGGTAGTCTCACAAAATCAAATCATATGGAGATATGTAACATGCACATTCGGCACCAAAATGATTTATATTTATTTTTTAATTTTGTGAATATTAAATTCAAGTGTATTGTATATACTGATTTTGTAAGACAACACGTGACCTAACATGCCAAGCAAATATTGTAAAAATATAGGTATACAAAATATTTGTCATATCCACAATTGTTGTTTGCAGAAACTAAAGCGGTTCCAAAATTTCAAAAACAAAATTGAAAGAATTGATAATAATCTACGGATGGAATTGGATCTAACACAGTTTAGGGAATAAAATCATGTGTAAACCAAGAAAAAATGGCAATGCAAAGCTGAAATGCCACACATATGCGTACTAATTAAACCAACATAATACCTACTGCTCTGGCGGAGAAGGATCCTCTCCATTTCAAATGAAATGGAGAGGAGCTGGTCCCTTAGACAAAGGGGCAAAGTTGTCCATAAATTGTCAAATGACAACTTTGCCCCTCTAAAAGCAAGGGACCGGCTCCTCTCCTTTCATTTGAAATGGAGAGGATCCGTTTCCTGCTCCGGCAGGTTTGGATCAATCACTCTTAATATCAAAATGAGAAAAATATCCCATGGATGGTGCAAACCTGGGGTGCCATTTTCAGGACTGCAGGCTTTCTTGGAGCAGTCATTGTCTGGGGAAGAAACTCCACTTGATTCTGCAGGCAATTGAACTTCATTTGTCTCTTGCTTTCTATTGATAATTGGCTCCGAATAATTTTCATCAGTTGCTTGATTGCAGACATCAATTTCTAAGTCTAGAGCAGATGAATCACCGACATGGTTAGACTCCAGCTTTCGCTTCTTTCGGGAGCATGAAATTCCTCTATTCTGTTGCGTTTACAAGTATTACATTAGAAATGTTGGGTAAATGAAAAAGTTTGAGAGATTCTGAGATATGCAGCATATCAGCAAAATGTAATTGTGATCAAACCAGTTGACACACTTTTCTATACCAAAAATCACAGCTAAATTTGGAGAAAAGAAGAATATGAAGTTAAAAATCTTTCGATAGGTTTCACAAGTCTTTGATTTTTTTTTCTATTTTCAAAATAAGACATCAAAGTACCAAAAATAATACTAAATAATATAGAAAAGAAAAAGATTCAGCTGCGATATTCATTTATATAGCTTTGAAATTGTTGCAACACAGAAAGACAAAAAGGTGATCTATGACAAGAGGGGACATTGTATCTGTAAAAAATTATAAAAGACTGGTAGCTAATTAAATAACCCCAGCACTTTTAAATTATTGTAAGAAAAAATTGAACCGCCCAATAATCTTTGATTAAGATGGTCTACCTCAGCATAAAAAAAAAAAAAAAAAAAAACTATGATGCTTCAGTTCTGGAAAAACTTGTAAAACCTATATTATGGAAGCTAATAAAACAGCATGCAGCCATTTTGAGAAGCACCAACAGACCTCAAGTTCCTTCAACAAATGACATGCTGCTTCTCCTTTTGCAGCTTTCCTGCCCCGCTCATATCCCACTCCGACCAAAAGGTCGTCTTTCAGCTGCAACTTAAGCTCAACATGCACCATATCTCCCTTCTTTGTGCATTTTTCTTTCATAAAGTACCCAAGAGAATCACATAATTCATTCAGTTTACGCAGTCGAGGTAGTTCGAGTTTATCAGGGGTAACAATTGGAGACAATAGTGGCTCATATATTCTCCACACTTTATCAAGATTAAGCTTCGTGTCAATTAGTATTGCCCCTGCAATACTTTCCACCAAATCTCCAAGAACCTGAGACAAAAAAAAAAAACGGATGACCATAGTGAAAACTAAACCACCAAAAAAGTAAACCAGTGGTCAATTTAACAATCAAGTGACTTCTACAACTGCATATTCTTTAGAAATAATAACAGAACCTTAGTTACCGAGCAGAAAGCTGCCTAGTTATTATATATGAAATCATCAACTTTGTTAGATTCAGTCAACTTTGCTAGGAGGAAGCTGTGTGATCTAAAAGAGGTACAGAAAAATAATCAGAACAAGCGGCTGCAAATATCATGGACGTTCTCAGACTCTATTTGGACTTTTGATACTATTGTAGTAACACATGGTTTCTTATTTTTTGGTTGTAGTTATTCTATCTGCTTAGGCTGCTTTCTTCATTTTTTGGCTTCTTGCATATGCTTTTTCTGAGAGGTGCCTACATTTTTTCTTCTATAATATAAATCACTGACTTACTAGAAAAAGAAAAAAGACAG
This sequence comes from Betula pendula, assembly GCA_900184695.1. Lineage (NCBI taxonomy): Eukaryota > Viridiplantae > Streptophyta > Magnoliopsida > Fagales > Betulaceae > Betula > Betula pendula. The sequence continues at coordinate 9,925 of FXXK01001940.1, forward strand.
AATTAACAGACATAAAAGGCACGTGTCCAAATTCACCTTAAAAGAAAGGAATGAGAATGAGTACAAGAACTAACCTTGGGACCCTTTGGGCCTTGGAGTGATCCGCCAATATGAGGTTCAGGAATACACTTCACATATTCTGTTATCTGACTTAGTAGTAAACCCGAAAAGTGTTGAAGATGCCGGTGAAGGTTGTGTCTTACAGCCACTTGAGCAAAATTTTCATTATTAACTGAAGCTGAGCGCAAGTCAGTCAACTCGCCTTGATCAATATCTGTGTGGCTCTCAAAGAGGTGCCATGTAATAAGCAGATCCAACACAGAGTCACCAAGAAATTCCAGCCTCTGTCAAAAACTCAAGAAATTAAAAAGAGAGAACCTAAAGCTCTTGCTCACTGCATGTTCTATATCTTATCATTTATATATATATGTACACACGTCTCTCTAATAAGCAGAGTCACACACACGCTCCACTTTCTGGAGTAAAATTAAATACAATCAGCAAAAGCTTTTTGATATTTTAGCATGCCAGGATAAAGAATTTCCAAGAAATTCCAGCCTCTCTCTCTATATATATATCACACACACGCTCCACTTTCTGGAGTAAAATTAAATACAATCAGCAAAAGCTTTTTGATATTTTAGCATGCCAGGATAAAGAATTTCATTGTTAGTTGAGTTGCTAACTTTTGAAATTTACAAAGATTCTTCTTCTACAGCCATTTGAAGAGGTGATTTCAAGAGAGCAGGGATCGGAAGAGAGAAAGATTATACAATCAAGTCAGCTGAGAATTTCTGTTGTTACCTGATAACAGTAGCCAACTCCATCTTCTTGCTCAGATGCGTGTGTTATGGCCTCTTGTAAAAGACCCTTGGCAGAAAATTCATACCCAAGCTTTGACTCTAGGGTTGCAATCTCATTAGCTTTTGGGACATTGGATCGTAGAGATGCAATAGAAATTGCTTCAATAACTAATGAGGGATCAAGTTCAGCATCAATTTCAAGCCATTTCATCATATGAAGTGCAGCAACTAATCCACCGCCAATGTAGTATGCTCCAATAAGGGCTTCAACACAATCAGCTATAGTTTTTGAAACCATCCATCTATGACCCCTATCACAGCACTTGCCAACCACAACTTTTGGGTCTTCAGTTTGGAATTTTCCATCCAAAGGCACTTCTAGAGTATCAACCCTGCATTTACAAGGAACAGGCCGTAGAGAACGCTGTCCTGGAGCAACCCAACGACGAGGATCAAACGCACTGTCACGTATATATCCCTGTTACAGAAAATGCAAAGCATCATACTCATAAACTCATTGTGGTACTTAAGCAAGTTAAAAGTTAACACAACCCTTGTACCCAAAACACAGTCCTAAATTGTGTGCAACCAGGAATTGGAAAGCAGGGTATAGACAAACTACACTCAGACAGATATAACGGAAGTGCAGATATCTTGACAGGTTCACACAACACTATTGTCATTTTCCCAAAGTAGAATATGTACGTAATAATATGCTGGTGATCTTTGGACCAAATTGCATCTCCTCCTCCCACATAAACAAGGGGTGGAGGCTAAGGTCAAGCGTTAATACTGTTTAAGTTTCTGAGTAGTATTTATCTGTCAAAAAAAAGAGTTATAAAAAAACATACACAATGCTGTCAATTATTAGACATGTTCATACCGACATATTGGATACTGAAACTATTTCATCCAGGATGCTGTTTCCTTATACCTATAAATCCTAACTATTGATACTGTAAAGCTGCATATTCCTCAAAAAATAATGAAGACAGCTGGGTCAACTTGTACATTTCTGTTCCCCTGTTAAGATGTATTTCATTTTCCACTAGTGTAAACTAACTTTAAAAAAAAAAAAATGACAGATTATACTTTTTCAATAATTACATTGTAAAAATAACAAATAATTTGAAATTAAAGAAACCATGTATATAAACAATAAACATCCACAATGCATGAACTATTATGAGACAAATATGACAACTAGAAGTATGTGCAGATGAACCGACATCTGAGCATTGGTTGCATCAGAAAAGCTTAAGTTCCATATCTAGTGTTATACCCCACATCTTCTTGAAATATTTATATTAATTAATTAATTAATTATTGTAATACCTTAAGGTCCTTTTAGGTTTGGATTTAGGTCGTGGCATTTAGCACCAAGCCCTAACATAAAAACAGCTTAATGATCAAACCCAAGCCTAATTGAAAATATTTTTAGTCAAACGAAATAATTTGAAAAGTTTGTGGTAGAAGCAAAATCAGTCCAAGTGCCATTTAAGCAGTCTTTTGCGCATGCCCGGGGCTGAAAGATCAGGACTATATTGGTTCTGTTTTGATTTAAAACAGCTCGACTTTCTTCTTAGTCATTGCGAACAATTGACATTAATGAAGATAGGTGATCAAAGATGTGCATATTAAAACCCACATGGGACACACAAATTAAGATAACTCTGCAGGTAAACATGCCTCTCAATTAACAAGACAGTGGAGAATTAGGACAAATTTTGCTCAATTTATATATTGGTAAATCACCACTTATCCCAAAAGCTTAAACTAATAGAAAAAGGTAAATTTAATCATTTAATCAATACTAACACTCTCCCTCAGATGTGGACTCAAACTCTCATTTTTAATAGGTAAGGCCTAAGATGTGGAATATTTAAAAAATAGGGGGGTGAATGGACAGAGATAGAGTTCAAACTTAGGACCTCTGCTCTAATACCATGTTAAATCATTACTTGTCCCAAAAACTTAAACTAATAAGAAGAGGTAAATTTAACCATTTAATCAATACTCTAACATAGACGATAAAGGATCTAATGGGAGCAGAAATGTGAAGGCACAAAGTATACATTTCTCATGTGCTTCCATGGTCTTTGTGATTAATTCCAAAATTGAACAAAACAAAGCATGGGATTTACCAAACCTATCCAAATAGAAAGAAGAAGAACAAGAAGGGAAAAGTCTAAGGAGACCATTTGTAAGACTATGTGAAGCCTCTAATTTGAGGTCTACAAGAACTTCTAAAGGCCCCAGTATTGGTAATGTTAAATCCAGCACCACTATATTTATCCTTAAATCCAGCACCACTATATTTATCCTCCCTGTCCGGAGGCAACAAACCTACTAACACAACCTTGTTAAAATGAAAAATCATGAGCTGTAGATAGAAAAATGCTATTTCCGTTTACCCTTGGGATTTTCTTCATAAGGTGATATTTCAAAGCTGTCACTATTACACATAGAAAAGAAAAAGGTATAGTTCAACATTCTTCTGATACAAGTGTATGATAACCGATACTGCACATATTCTCATTGAAAAGAGGTCAGGAAGTTTAGTTCATTTTACAATGATGTGCCAAACAGAAACCAGTTAAAGAGATGTAACCCATATATAGCAGATATATGGCCAAATACCTGTAACTTGTGATCTGTTCCCAATTTATGGAGTGTTGCATTACAAACAGCCCATGAGCGTCGAGCAGTTAGTTGTCCTTCATGTTTCTCAGGATATTTAAGAAAGAGGTGACAGCTCACAGCATACTTTAGAACTGAATCCCCAAGCAATTCCATACGCTCCATTGAAAAATTCTCGCAACATCTTAGCGTTGTAAGAGCTTCTAGAATCTAATCACAAAAGACCTTGGTTAGATTAAACGTAACTGTATGATTCAGCAGAAAATAGACCAATAAAGAAAATAACCAGATAATAGGACAGACCAATGTGCTTGAAATATGAAAGTTGCTTGAACAACAATCAATCTCTTCTCTAAGCTGGCTGGCCAACATCAGGGATTCCAGACGGTGCATCACAGATGGTAGTAAGTAAAATGATCTCAAAACTTCTCTAGAAACATCAATTCTGATTAAAAGCTCAGGTGGCATATGAACATGCATTTGTGGCTTTTTGATAAGCACGCCAGCTTCCAATGTCTTACCAGTTCCTGCTCAATCACAAGAAAATATTAGAAACTATACATACACAGTGCCACACATTGCTAAATCTGATTCAACAATTTTATTGAACTAGAATCAGAAATCCTTTTATTTATTCTACCACACCAACTTGTCTGACATACCCAACCAGGAAAAAACTAATACCTCATTTAGGATAATAACTAGTGCCAAGGAAATTTTGCGTTTTCCCCCTTTCTTACCAGGCATGCTACTAAGCCAGATGTCTATCACACTTAGATATAGGAAACAGAAGTTGACTGCTACCTGCTTTCTAAAACATGCAAGTCTATTGAGAAAAGCCTTAATTTACCCTTGAGAGAAGTGTTTACCAGTGCCTAACACCAATCTCTTTTCTCTTCCTTTTCCATTAAAAGGATGTGCCACAAAAATCTACAAAGTTAGAGATATTCAGAAGGGCGTTAACAAAAGATCCACTCAAATAGGGATTTAAAAAAATAAAGTTGTAGCTCCGAACTCATCTTCTCGCAATCTTCGAAAATCCGAGCATTTCTTTCTCTCCAAATGTACCACATCAAACGAGATGGGATTACATTCCAAACAATATTAAAAACATTCAACAAAACCTTCCTTTCCAGCACACCAAGAACTCCATTAACCCGTACAGGCATAACCCACTCTACTCCAAACATCTAAAAAACCAGATTCCACAATTCTCTTGCAATATAAGAGTGAAGGAAGTGATCAGGTGTTTCCCCACTCTTTTTATACATACAACATCAATTCATTACTATGATGTGATGCTTGCAAATATTATCCATAGAAAGAATTTTTCCTAGACATGTTGTCCAAGTGAAGAAAAGCCACCATCAAAGGAGCCTTGGACCTCTAGATGCTCTTCCAAGGGAAAGAGGAGTCAATGTTGGGGAGCACTTTGTAAAAAGTTTTGACCTCAAAAGATTGTCTTTTCAAAGGAACCCAACACTTCATCTCCCTGACCTAGCCCAATGAAATACATAGCATTGAAAAGAGAGGATACATAGTCCAACTCCCAATCATGCACCAACCTGAGAAAATTCATGCCCCAATGCACTTTGTCATTGTGAGCGACCATGTGGTCAGCCACCATCCATGTCCCTTGCAATGCAAAATAACCCTAGAAAGGTCTCCTTTAGAAAAAAATCCCCACACCAAACGTCATGCTAAAACTTGGTATGAGCGCCATCACCCACATCAATAATAACAAAACTAGAAAAGGGATCCCAACCTCTCCTAATATGTTTCCATATACTCACCCCATATGGCTCAGTAACAATATTTGAGCACCAACCACCCGCTAGACTACTATATTAATTATCCACTATCTGTCCAATAAGCCCTCTCTCTCCACATCATACCTCCATAACCTTCTCCAAAAGAGCCTAACTAAAAGTGAGCAAATTCCTAATTCCCAAACCTCCAAGATGAAGGAGACTGTATACCTTCTTCCATTTAACAAGAGGGATCTTAGACTTGTTATCCAAACCGACCCACAAGAAATCCCTCTACAATTTTTCTATCCGATTAGCAACACTTACTAGGATAGGGAAAAGAAAAAGGAAATATGTAGGAAGGTTGGAAAGCATGAACTTGATCAATGTTAACCGACGACCCTTAGATAAGTTTTTCCACCCTGCTAATCTTCTCTCCATTTTCTTTATAATTGTGTCCCAAAAAATTTTAGCCTTGAATGGACCACCCAAAGGGAGGCCCAAATATTTCAATGGCAAAGACAAAACCCTACAACCCATAATACGAGCCAATATTCACATTCGACACATTACCAACTGAGAGCAATTCAAATTTAGCCAAATTAATCTTCAATCTAGAGGCAGCTTCAAAATAAAGGGTATCATCCGCAAAAGGAAGACGAGACAGATAAGCAATCATCACTCCTAGCCCTTATAGAAACCTCCATTCACAACAGCTGACACCATTCATCTAAGAGCTTCTTCCATAAAAATCACAAAAATGAAGGGGAGGGGGGGAGAGGGCCATGCTGTCTTTAGACCGCAAGAGTTATTAAAAAAGCCATTGGAAGTACCATTAATCAAAATAGAGAACCAAATGTGGATATACAATGCGCAATCCATCTCTGCCATTTTTCCCAAAGCCACATCTCCTTAACATGTACAACAAAAAACCTCAACTGACGTGATCATAAGCCTTCTCAAGTGTATTCTGAATTTACATAAAAAAAAATCCCAATTTGAATGGGCCTTTCCCAAAGTCCAATTTACATAACACTCCCAGCTCGCTAGATTTGAGACAATCATCTATGCATTCATTGGCAATGAGAACCAAATCCAAGATCTAACGACCTCTAACAAAAGCATTTGAGACTTCAAAATGATATCCTCCAAAACAAATTTCAATCTATTAGCCAAAACCTTCACGATAATTTTATAGATGCCACTAAAAGACTAATAGGGCAAAAGTCTTTAACCTCAATAGCCCATAGTTTCTTAGGAGTAAGAGAAATGAAGGTTGCATTCAAACTTTTCTCGAATTTCCACGCTCATGGAACTTAAGAAAGACTTTCATAACATCTACTTTTATAACATCCCAACAAGACTAGAGGAAAGCCATAGAAAAGCTGTCTAGACCCGGAGCCAAGCAAAGCCCTCGTGATGTCCATCAACTGCGATACACTGACCTTACCTAGTGAAACTGAACGAACAAAAACCTCTACTTCTTTCATACACCCGTAAAACCAAGACCCCCTCCTCATAGACAAATTCGACAAAGAACCATCTTGAAGTAACCATCTCTATCAGGGGAATAACCTATCTTCAAAGTAAAGATTCCATTAGTATTTAGTCAAAAGATGTATGAAGCTCCTTTCAAAATAATTTTAAGATATGAACTCAAGGCCCAAGCTCCTTTCATTTTTAGGCCGGATTGATTTCAATAAGATTATCAAAGTTGGAGAACAAAAAAAAAATATATATATATATATATATATTTCTTCACAAATGAGAAATATTACCAAAGCATAACTACCAAATAAACTTCCCAAATGATAAAACAATATGACCTTACGAGCAATATACAGATCATGCGCACAAATGTAAGAGAAAGCAGTATATGTAACAAACTCAAGCATGCAAATTAACAGACCTTCATCACCAAAGTTCACAAGAAGGTTGTGTGGATTATGACTTTGCTTTAACCGCAACAAAGGCTGTCCCGGATAGATAAGTGTAATTCCATACCTATCAGGACAAGTGTTATCTACGGAGACTATATACAGCAATTCAGTGGGGAAAGCACAAAAAATCATTCAGGGTAGCAAACCACCTACTTTTTGTTGAAGTACTCAGCAAAAGTTGCATATTCCAGTGGGGCAGTGTCAGTGATTCCATCGAAAGGACTCTCTGCAGATGTATTATTCACAGCCATAACAACAGAATAGATTTTTCCAGTGTGAATTGCCAAAACTACCATATCTTTGAGATTGTTTATGTCAACCAAACAATTAGCAAAGTGGACAACATTATCGCTGTTGCATTCTGTTTCAAATGAACTGTTTCTACAAGGTGATAAATTTACTGCCTCACCATGCCCAGCACTCAACACCGAGCTTTTTTTCAGAATTTCAACAGCAGAAACACAAGAGTTGATTCCTGTCCAGTTTATTTGACAAGGTTCAGGAGTCAAACTGTTAAATTTTTGAAGAGGTAGAAGTAAATACATTTTTGATGGGCTCCATAGTGATTTTGTTTCTTTCTGAAGTAAAAATTCTCTCTGTGCTCCAGATTTGGATCCAACCAACAGTCTCCCAAACAAACCATTAAAAAAAAATTCTTGAAAGCACTTTGCTTTGATCATCTGGTAAAGAAAAACGGATGTGGCAGCATTAGTAGAAGTATTTCTCAAAAGAAAAAGAGGAAGAAGATGACTAATTAATTAACAAGCTAATGTCCGCACACCTGTTCTGAATCCAAATGCACTTGCCCGCAAAAAGATACAGAAGACTTAACCATCTTTGAGACCAAGTAAAGTTCAAACTCAATATTTCCCACATCATCATCAAGCTCCGTCTCAAGCAAAAGAACAAATCCAGAATACAGCTCACCAGGAATATTACAGCAAAAGTCAAATTTATAGGCCTGAAAACTGGCTCCATCAACTTTTTCACCCCAAGTTCCAGATAGTGCACGAATGCAAGTTGTCCCATGTAACTCCTTCCTCTTTGTTGTTCCTTTGAACACCAAAAGAAAAAGAGGAAAAAAAAAAAACTAAGCACATATCAGGTGTAATAGAAAAACAAAGTTCAACAACATTAAAGCACAGACACCCACTATACTTTTCCGCAGTTGAATTCAAAAGTAACTCAAAAATAAAACATTAAGTCATGTAGAACATTAACGTGAATCCAAAACATCAACCAAATGTATATTTTCAACCCATTAGATGCTACAAAACCAAAAGTATACTTTCATGCAAACCATATGAACATTGCTGAGTCATTTATTTTTTACACACAACGGCAAATAGAACAAACAATTTTATGATCAATCAGTCTTCCTATTACAATTATTTGAGAAGTGAACAATAGTCGTGTAAACAAGAGTATTTTACCAAGGATTTGCTTTACTTTTTCCTATGCATTCTAGATTGAGTCAGATTCAAATGCAAATGCATGTCTTTTCAATAATATAACATACCCCAATGAACGCTTAAGATAAAGAAATAACAGAATCTCTCTGTGAACACCATACCTAACAATCAAAAATAAATTCTTCAGTAGTTTATTCATATACATACCAGCACCTGAACCTGATTCTTTGCTTTTTACAATGAGATCTTTCTCTGAAGGCTCTTCGATGGATGGGAGAAGATGAGCATCCAAAGCACCCATTTGATGCAACTTCTTACATGCTTCCAAGCACACAAGCTGCTTTGCTAAATGAGAATTCCTACTCAAGGGACCCTCTATGGTTTGAAAAGCCGCATTAGGAGGTAATGTCATTTTACACTTATAAGACTCTTCAATACATGAAAAGTGAAAAGTTGGCTTTGGCGCAAAGTACCTAAGTAATACATAAAACAATTACGACTGAATACAAAATAAATTTGATTTAATGACTCCAAGCATCAGGAAAATAAAAAGAACCTCACAAAGTACATCATTACCAAATAAAAAAGGAAATTATATTATGTACATTAAAAATTTACAAGGAAAACATATCCATACTTGTCACCAGGGAGTTTTGCACAATATCGATGAATGAGATTAACACTAGAATCAGCAGTAACAGACGCTCCAGTCCCATCCACATAATATGCATTTCTGTCATCAATAGTACATGTTTTCAGAATGGATGCATCAGGGTCTCTATTTATGGCTGTGTCTGTCATTGAACGCTCACTTCTGATTATGTCAAACAGTTGATTCCTTTGTTTTGTGCTTCCCCTTTAGATATAAGTATAGTTAGAACTACAATATATTTTACAAAACATACAATAACAAAAAAAAATAAAAATTCTGAGTTTCGAGAAACTAGGTAAAGGAGAGGCGACTTCACCTCTCCAGCATCACAACAAATTGAGAGTTATTCTGTCGAGCTCGTCCCCGAGATTGGACATAACTACGGACTGTCTTGGGCAGGTCAAAACGTACCACACAGGAGCAGTTTGGCACATGAATTCCCTCCTCAACTACATCAGTAGCAAATAGTAAATTGACCTACATAGAAGGGTTTGCACATTTAGAATCAGGTTTTTGAATAACAAAACTTCTACCAAGTAAATTCTACGGTGTAAAATATTAGACACCTTCCCAGAGCGAAATGACTCCAAGGTCTCCTTTTGCAGTTTTGGTGCCAGTGAGTCGACTGATGTACCACTCCCAGTCAAATATGAAACTGTAAAATGAGATAAATAGGTAACTTTCTTCACAAATCTCTCAATAACCTTAGCTGTAACAATTCTTTCAACAAATATGAGGCACAGTACTTGCTTTGCTCCTCTGCAACCACAAAACGTGATGGTAAATCCACTATTTAATCATATAAACAACAATTGACAAGTAAAGTAGCTATGTTACCCAAATGATTGGAAAATTTGAAGAAGTTCAAGTAATTTAGGAGATACATAGCCCAAATCTACTGCCTTTGAATAATCAGACCCTGAATCCAGAAGATTTCTATCACCTGGAAAACAAAAGAAATCATAGGGGTACGAAATACCATATTTAAAACAGAAAACATATCATGACAGTTTTGATATGAAAAATATAAGCATATAGCCATAAAAGATGCATCAAGCAAACAAATAAACCCCAAAATATTGATATAATACGACATATGAAAGATTTTCACAGATACCAAACTGTTTTTTTTTTTATGAATAAGAGAAAATATATTAAAGGCGCAGAAAAGGCGCAACCCTGGTACACAGGGAGTATACAAGGGGCCCCTTAAGGGGCCCCTTGTATACTCCATTCAAACATTATTGGAAAGAAGATTCTCTTTTAAAAAAAGCAAGGATATAACCTGTAGTGTCCACAAATGCCAATTATGGTGTACAGTGCCCGGATATATCACTAACAACTAAATTACACCACAAAGACGTATTTTCCAAGGGTCAAAGGTGTTCAACAATCTATAATATTCCAGCTTTTACCCCCAACAAATAGAAAAGACAATCCAAAGTCAGAAAATTGTTGATTCATACCACATAGTAGTAACAATTATTGTTGCATCTTATGGGTTATGGAACATGGAGAAAATGATGTGGACACGATAGTTTGATGGTAGTGCAAATAGAACATTTGTGACAAAGAGTAGCAACATCAGAAATTTTGATGGAAAAGCATATGATGTGGACATGATATATCAGAATCATAAGTACACAACAAATTAAAAAAAAAAAAGCAGCTTGTGGTAGATTACAACAAACAAACAAAGCAGTTTGCAGCACAACGATGCAACAAAAATGGATAAAACTTATGGTACTGTTTTAGCATGGATAAAGCATAAAGAAAGAAAGCTCCCAAATGGCATACCGTGTGGGAAAGATTCTCTAATTTTACACAGGATTTCCCCAAGAAAATATTTACACTGCAAAGAACTTTCTCTGTAAACTTCACACTCTTCTTTGGTGTTGCGGACATTCTCTAGACAGACTTTCACAGCCTACAAAACAAATAACATAATATAGAAAAAGTAAAGTTAAGAGGTAAAAGGTATGACCGTGCATTTAACTATCTAGATGTCTAAGTGACTTTCACCCGAATTCATAGAGGAAGAACAAATAACATAATATAGAAAGAAACAAGAGGTATGGCCACTATATGAAAAAATAAATAAATAAACAAAGCAGAACCAAAAGGTATGACCACAAACAATAGTAACTTTGTATAGCGATTCATTACAGCTATGCCGTCCGCAACTAGGGCTGCTTCAATTCAATAAAACTGGAGGAAACTGAGTACAATTGTGAAACAGAAGATCATGTATATTTCTTTTCCCTTTAAACCACAATTCTCTTTTGCTCATTAATCTAAGTTTAGACTCCTATCATACCTCATAAGCACACAGGACTCCAAGCTCATCAAGACAATACAAAATCTTTGCATGGTCATTGGACAACCGCTTTCGCAGCATCTTAAATTTATCATCTGTGTCTTTGTAAGTACTTTGCAACAACCCTTGCATCTCTGACAAGGAAGCATCAAACTGCCAATGCAGATAATACTTCATTAGTATCCTGACAAGTTTACTGCATAAAAGTAAAAGTCTAAGAATGGATAGGATGTGTTTCTATGGGTGAACATGCGTACATATAGATGCACAAATACCTTGGACCACGAGGCTTCTATCTTTTCTTTTAAATGTGAATCGGGGAACTCTGCTTTGTCATAAAATCTACACGTCTCTTGTGCAGAGGGCACATATATTTCCATCTCTGTCCTGTCTTCAACAGTGTATACCTAGAGCAGAAAGCATCTCTACTCAAGTTCAACCCATGATAAGTGCAGAATAATTACTATTAAAAATGTTAAGTACCTGGGAATCCAAGATACTTTCAAGTTCTGACATTTGACCCTCACAGTCCACGGTGGATGAGACACCTGATCCGCAAAATTTATATTATTTATGCATATCCAATAATTTTTTATTTTAAAATAGATCTCATCACCAGATACTTGATAATGAATATTTGGCAATGAGCCCCCAAAAGTTCCGCATAGTATTTCTTAAACACAAAGCATAAAAATAAGAGAAAGTAAAATTACTAAACTACAACAGATGGGCAAGAGCTTAAGATACACAAATTATTCAACAGCTGTCAAATGATCTATACAAAGAAAACTTACAAGCTGTGCAGAGAAACTTAGATATTATTAAGCTAATTAGCTTTCCAGCTTCTAAGGAGACTTCACCTTAATCTCTAGTGTGAAAAATTTAGTGAAACTAAACATATAAAGTACCAAGGGATATATACAACAAAGAAGTACACAATATCACTACAATATCTTACCTTTTCTAACTACAGGGGATGCCGTCATTCCAAAAATCTTTGGCTTGTCATTAGATTTGTGATAGAATTCCTTCACCAAAACAAAACAATCATTGAGATGTTTCTTAATCACACATAATAAGAATGAAAATCAGCTCAAGATGGTGTGCAACAACGAAATTGAAAAATTAAAGATATTCACCTTCATTATTTTTGTATAAGGATGATTACCAGTAGCACGATGACATTCATCAATAATCATCAAGCATACTATTTCTAGGCTCAAGAATGCCTTTCTTAGTGCATCCAAAAAAATCTGGGGTGTCATAACTAGTACCTGTAAGATAAAACAGAGGATATCCATTAGCATGACACTATCAATGCTAAACTGAGAATAGAAATTTAAATCTAACACTTTAAGACAAATTATTAACATGTGTAGCACGGCTTAAGAAAGAACAATCTTTTTTTCACAACATAGACAAGCAAAATTACTTGTGGCAAACAAAAACCAAAGTTTTCAAAAACATTCAATTAATACTAACCAACCAATATCGGAAACATTGACTAACTGTTTATGTTAAACACCACTCATATAAAGAAAGAAAATTAAAAAAATAATTAAAATGGTGGAAGGTCAGATTGAGATTTCAACAATAACCTGCCATTAAGAAGTAGCCATTTCAGCATACAGATAATCACTATTATACACTAGCTGTTCAGAAGCAAACTTACATCATGCTCATTAATTTCCTTCTCCCAGCAATTTAAACTCCATTCATCAACCCCCTTGGCTCCAAAATACTCTCCCACTTCGAAACTTGTACTTATTTTGATCAACTCAAATTGCTGCAGATACAAAACCCACTTTTTTCAATATATGAATGAATCGATCAGCCAGATTGCAAGTGGGTTCCCAAGGATTTTTCTTTTAACCCAAACAAGAAAATATGAAAAGTACTGGAAAGAAAACAATGAAAAGGAAGTAAATTAAAGAACATGCCTGATTAACAAGATGAACTGTAGGAGCCAAGAAAATAACCAACTTTTTACGGCCACCTGACTTAATAGCTTCAGCCATGTTTTTGATAAGCAAAACGGCTATCATCGTTTTGCCAGCACCTGTATCCAACACTGCTATTGTGTTCCTCCTCTTTGCAACTTCAAACACCTTCAATTGGTAACTACAAAACCCAAAAAAAAAAAAAAAAAAAAGAGAGAGACATTCACAAGCATGCAAACATACATTCATAAATTCCCATTATTTAAATCTCAAAAACACAACCTTTCTTCTTTTTTTGGGTATAAGTACACAAATCCTTAAAAAGAAAAACAAAAAACAAAAAAAAAGAAAGAAAAAAGAGTAGAAACCTTCTGGGTTTGTAGTTCTTGGGATTGGAGGAAGAGGGTGAGTCTTGAAGAGAAGGATCATCAGGAGAGTTGACACCCATGTCAGGGCTGGAGTCATTCACGAAACTGGAACTCCGCTTGAGAGGATTATGGGTCTGAGTCTGCCTTTCTGGGGAATGCATGATGATTATATAATATACAGTACAGACTATAGCAACCCAGAGACTCGCTCAGTCTGTAAGCAGAAACTCGTGAAATGAGGGAGTCAATCACACAACAACTCTGCGCAGAGAGTCAGAAGAAACAAGCACACAGAGAGTGTGAACCAATTTGCTTTTCTTTTTCTTCTTGAATTATTGGTGTTTGGGCCTCTTTCCTATTCATATTCTAGGTGCGTTTGGCAAATTGTTCTTATTTTTTATTTTTGAAATTTTGTAATAGAAATTAATTGATGTAATATAAAAATATAGGGAAAACTTAAAAAAGCTCATTAAATTTTCACTAAAAAAATTTCATTCCGTTTATTTTCACTGTTAAAAAAATTTTTGAAATTTTCAAAAAAAAAAAGAATTGGTTAATGTGCTATAAAAGTAAAAGATTTTTGAATTTTTTATGAAAAAAAAAAAGTGAAAAAAGTTTTTGGTAATGTGAAAAAAAGAGTTTGACATTTTTCAGAGAAAAAAAGAGAAAAGATAAGGTTGCTAAACAGGCTAGACTTTTTCTTTTTTTGTTGAAGGTTATTTATTTTTTGTTTTAACTATAAAAAAATTAATCGACATTTCAATTTCATTCATTGATCATATAAATATAGCAGATTGTTATAATAAAACACTATCACAAATACACATTAGAATTTATTCCAACCAAATATTATCTATGAATGGTTTAACTGCGGCTTTAGTTAAGCTATGAATGAACGATTTGCCAACTAAAAAAAGAAGTAAAAATCATTTGAGCGTCTGTCACTATCTGACCAAATCTGCTCAGACTTCGACCTGTAAAATTCGGAGCATCTACCACTTGAAGCGTATCTCATTCCAAAATAATATTTTGCAGACCCAGCTCTATGCTAAATTCAACTTCCTAAAATGCTGTCAAAGCTCCACTGCAACTTGTTCCAAATTCTTAGTTTAGTCCGGCTTCCAACGACAATTACTAAGCCGTTGTAGTCCCTCACAATGAGTCCGATACCAAATGCCTATTAACAGTGTCTACAACAACATCTCAATTTATCTTATACTTGCCTTCAAGAAAGGGTTTCTACCTTGCAAGATGTCCCTTTTTTTCTTTTTTCTTTTTGCTATAGAGCTGGCCAAAATAACATTTTAGCTATTTTAACTAGCGCAATATGAGTGCTCTAAGTCATCTTTATGCTTGCTAACCCATTTCTTTTATTCTTAAGAGATTTTCAAAACTTCAATTATATCTTTATTTATTTTGTCATCACTATAGGGATGATAATTTTTTTTATGACATTTTTTATATTATTTTACATAGATATAATGATATATATCACACCACTATCATACCATTATTCTATAATGCAAACACAACATTACCAATTCACTATTGATTTTTTTTTTTTTCGTTTAACAAGCCTGATCTAAGAGTAAATTGGCAATGTTACGTCAGTATAATGGAATAATAATATGGTATATAGTATTATTTTTTCATAAATGCTAAATATTATAGCCTCATCCAACTGAAATTTTTTTGTTCTTTTTAATAATGGCTGATCCAATGACTAATGGGTATTGTCACATCATTCTAGTGAAATAGAGATGTATGATGCATTACTCTTACTTTTTATCTAGATGTCTTTGTAACGTTGAAGTGACACATTAGATCAATTTAAAATAGAACAAAATGAGTATATACTGAAACATAGGAATTTAATATTTAGAAAAATAATTATAAAATATTATAATTCATAATTTTTTTAAAAAAAAATATTGATAATGGTTTTGAAAAAAATGGGAAGACCCTTCGGTTGGTCTTCAAAAAGTGAATTGAGATGCGGTTGTTGACAAATGAGTATAGGAATAAAAGTGCGGAACCACGAGGGATAGGTACTTGCTACGAAAAGTTTCACCAAAATGGGAATCCTAGAGCTTGTAGCTGCTGAGGCCTTAGCTGCTTTACATACAATTGCGTTTAGTCGAAATCTAGGATTACAAAGAATTATTCTAGAATAAGATGCTTTACAAGTAGTGACTGCTCTAAAATCCACCTGAACGCAATTTGAGCAAATATAATCAAATAGTGGAAGACACATAGAGAGTGCTTAATGGTTTGAATAATTGGTGCATTTGTCATGTTAGAAAAGATGCAAATTCTGCTGCTCATGATTTAGCCAAAGCAACAATTAAACAAATCACATATATTGTTTGGATGGAAGAAATTCATAGTTGTATTTGTGATATTGTATTGTTAGAGCAACTTGCTCTTTCTTTTTTATTATAAAAGAATTAAAAAAAAAAACACTTTTATGTTTTCAGAATAAAAAATTCATTTATCTCAAAGCCATTAATAAATAATTCAAAACACAAAATACTTTTCAAAATTATTGTCTTCATTTGTGAAATTCTTTTTTAATTTTATGAAACTAATATACAAAATAAGACCTCCAACAAAACTACTGTATGCATAATACCGATTGTATAATAACAATAGGGTAAAATGCAGACAATATTATGTTACGTGAATAATTTCACAAACAATTGATAGGTTCAAAGGAAATCTAGACCTTAGATTCTAAGAAAACTTAAACCTTTTAGATTTTAAAAGAACCTAGACCTTTTTAAAACTTAAGATTTATGATTAATTCTGCTTACTTTTATTAATCACTCACAACTATAATAAGAGGAATACAATAATATAGACTTACCACTACTAAAAGATAAACTCTTATCACCCTATTAAAAGATAAACTCCTATGATAACTTAATAAACTCTTAATTCTATTATGAGATAAATTCAAAACTCATACTCCCAATAAAAACTTATTACTATTATATACTCAAACTCTTAATTGAAATAGATAAGTGTCGACATGTCAAAAACTTATTATCATAACATATTAACACATTTTATAAATTTTTGGGATTGAATTGAAACAATTAATATTTGAAGGTGCAACTAGAATTCTACACTTATTAAGGTGTCGATCAACATGGTACTTTGCCTTCTGTTTTTTTTTTTGTTTTTTTTTTTTTTTTTTTTTGCCCACATGTATCTCGTGAGCACTTGTACTCTCATGCATAGAGCTTTTAGAAACTAGATGTAACAGTGAACTAGTACATTGATTCTATTGTTTGTTCTACACCCACCTTAAATACATGGTATTGGGATTTAAAATTTGGAATAACAGACACCAAAAAAAAAAAAGAAATTAAGGTAAGTGAAAATACACCAATAATTGCCAAGGGGGATTAAGCAAGAGCTTATGGAGGGGAAAAAAAAAAAAGCCTTGAACACTTAAATAAAAATTCTAGACCAGGATGCGTTCGGACGAAAATTTTCCACGTTTGAATGACATATGCTGAGTTCCCACGTGTAATAATTTTACAAAACCCTATTTGAACGGGACACATGCCATTCAAACGGGAATACCAGTGCATGCATAATGAATGCTTTGGGGTTTAAGGTTACAGCCTGTTGGGATTGCATTGGAAAATATAATTTTTAAAGTTAAAAAGAATTTTTTGATAAAAGTTTTATTTTTTAATTTTTCTTAAAAGTGCGTTTTAACCATTTTTAGAGTAAAAAGCCAAAGAAGTATTTTTTGAGTTTTTTACCAAACATGTCAGCTTTTTGTTTGATACAATATTTTATGTACTAAAAATACTTTTAAGCTCTCTAACGCAATCTCAAATAAACCTTTAAAAACCTTAGCTACCTCTTTTCCAACCATTTCGACTCGTCCAGCAACCAAGCCAGTTCAAGCCTTAGGCCACCAACTAATAATTATACAATAAAGATTTTTTTCAAAAGAAAAAAAAAAATTAAGGATATCATATGGTAAAAAGTTAATAAATACTCTCTGATTAATCTCTCATTCACATTCATAGAAAAGCCTAAATGTCCATAATTATTGGAAAGTTCCACACTTGTTTATTTATTTATTTTTTAAAGTCCAATTTTTACCTTCCAACTTGCATAACTTTTTCAATTAAACACTTAGAAGAAGATGTAAAGTCTTTAGTCTCTAATGTGCATAATTTTTTCTCCGACATCTATTTTGATTAAATGCTTAGAATAATATGAAAAGTCATTAAAGTGCATAAATTTTCATTATTTGGATTGTGCATTACAAATAGAATTACACTCTTTGTGAGTCTTCAATGCAGTGCCCCAAATTTTAATTCCCGATTGAAGTGATTTTAATTTGATATTTATGGAGATAATTATTAGTTGGTGAAAATATTAATTTATAGGCCCTAATTTTATTAATAAGAAACTTATATTAGGTTCTAATATTATTCGTAGGTGATTTAAGTGATAAAGAATTTTAATTAGAATAATAAGATGTTTAAAGAGTTAGTTTAGATTAAAATAGTAAAAATAGTATTAATTGAATAAATAATTAATTGGTTAGATAAGCTAAATAAAATATAATAAATAATAATAATAATAATAATAATAGATAACCGAATGAGCTGAAAAATTAACTCATTCAGTTAGTTATTTTTCATTAGTTTCTAAGAGATATACGACATACTAGAAAGTAACCGAATGCAACACTAGTTTTTATTAGTTTCAAAATGGATAAAAAGGTTGGAGCAGGTGTAATCGTATGAAGTTGATTAGTGTCAAGTGAGGGTGGATTTTACTCATGTTCCCTCTGTCTCTTACAGCTTATAAGAATTGGATCCTTCTTCTTTTCAAAAACTCATGCATGCTCCTCTTTCTTCTTTTTCCCCTGTTTCTTCTCTTCCTCTTCTTCTTCTTTCTCCCATCACGCACCAGCTGAGAAAGAGAGAGAGAGGGTCTAAGATCGAGAGAGAGAGAGGGTGTTGGGTTTTTCTCAGTTGTTAACCGATTACGTGAGTATAGTGTATCAGTTTTGTAGACGAATATCAGTAAGGGGCAGCTTGAGTTTGAGAAGGTATTTGGCTTGCTTTGGATTTTAGTATTGTTTTGGCAGCTAGCCGAAATTAGTGATAGGGTGTGTAATGTTTTGGAGGTGAATTTTGGATTGTGTGTCTATTGTCATGGTCGAATATAGTTGGATTTTATTTGATAAGTAGGCCTATTGATGGCCATGCGCGTGTGTATATGGTAATGAGAAAGATTAGAGGTTGGTTAATTATATGGGATTCTTCTTCATTAAGATGTCGCTTGTAATATGACACATGATTGGATGCTTAGGATTGAAGCTAGTTCTCCAATGTGAAGTACCAGATAAATGATTTAAGTGAGGAATCGCGAAAAGAGCCAATAAGGAAAGTGTACTAAATCAAGAGTCCACTTTAACGGTTTGCAAAGCTGGTAAGTATTTTACTTACTGAGCAAAACTACTTTGTTTTAATGATTATTATATTACATGAGCTTGAGTATTTTATGAATAACATGATTTATGTTTTTTATTATTTTTATAAAATAAGTTGTGAAATAAAAGGAGATTATTATGAGAACAAAAGTATGATTTTAAGGATGATATGTTATTGCATATTGTTGACCAATGAAAATAAGAGATGTAAATACTTGGAAAACCATAAGGTTGTCCTATGTTAATTGTGGAAGTTGAAAGTAACTTCCAGGTTAAATAAGAAGTCAGAAGGTTCTTTTAAGTTAAATATGAAGTTAGAAGGTGTTCTTATGTTAAATGTGGAAGCCAAAAGAAATAAGAAACCAAAAGGTCTTCCTAAAGTTGAAACTGAAGTCAGAAAGTTGTTATTATGTTAAATGTGAAAGCCAAAAGAGTCTTCTAGGTTAAATAAGAAACCAAAAAATCTTCCTAAAAAGATGTTAACCGAGGAGCTAAAGTGTCTTCTGAAAGAGGAAAACAAAGGGTTAGAGTCTCTTAAAAAGCTGGAGGAGCTAGAAGAGACTCATATAGGGTATTGAAAGAAGATTGCATTGCATATAATGAATATTGTGTTTTATATGTTTTGTGATTATTGAATTGTTTAATTGCTTTATATTTATTTACATATGCATGTTATGATATGCAAGGTGTATATATATATGTATAAAGCTATACATATATAGACTTGTCAAGGAAATGATAAGTAGATTTTTCTTATGTATTATTAAACAACTCTATTGTGCTTATATTATCAGTTATGGATTACATGAAATGATTTTTTTTAAAAAAACTTAACGTAGTTGTTAATATAATCACCATGTTATGAATATTTTCGACAAATATGGCTTATATTGAAAAGATCAATAATTCTTATACTTACTGAATTCGTGAACTCATTAATCCACCTATATAATTGTGGGGTCACAATTGCATAGATGATGTTGTAAAACTTGCAGGTATGGAAGGTTGAGGAAAGTTGATAAGAGTGCTTAGATGACTTTACTTGAAGTACTTAAGGACCCTAGACTTATGGAAATTCTGTTTTGAGCTAAGTCGATATTTGTAGATTTGATATTTATAGTGTTAATAAATAAAATATAGATTTTGAGTTTGTAATGACATAAAAGCGCTGGAATGTTTTAATGTTAAATTTATGGGATCAATTGGAAGGTAAAACTTTATTGCTGATTTATTCCGCTGTGAGATTTCTATGATCTCTGATAATATTTTGGTTGAGATTGGAGTGTTTAGTGAGAATTAGAGATTTTCACTTTCGTTTTTCATTTAGTAAAGGCGGAGCATTACATTCAACGTCCTACATTTTTTTTTCACATCATATTTCATTTCAAATCATTCTTTATAACTATCTATTTTTCTTTTCCTTTTTCATTTAAGTCTTATTATTTTAGGTTCTTGAATCAAGTGATAAGTCATTCCATATATAATAAGTGATAGAAAAAATGTTTTCAAATTTTACAAATAGAAGAAAGTGCTTTGATTAATATATTAAATTATAAAAAAAGACTTTATTATTTTCCAAATACATTAGCATATATGTTTGATTGACAAATATATGTTACAGTTGCTTTTATAAAGATTATTTTTTCAAAATTAAAATTGATAATTCTATATAAGATCGACAATGTGATCACTAGAAATATTAAATGAATTGGTCATATTATCAATTGAAAATGAAATGTTAGAATAATTTGGATATAAAAACTTAATTAGTAATTTTGCAAATATAAAAGTATATTTAATTAATATATATAAACTTTAAAATAAAAAATAATTTAATATATATATACTATATATATATATATATATAATATATTATATATAAAGTTCACTTAAACTTAAAACTTCAAAATCTATTGAGACCGCCTTGCCAACGGCCTCTAGTGAAAGAAATGGGAACATTTCTGTTTTTTGAGCCAAGCGTGAATTTTTACCAATTGATTTTTATGAGTCAATGTTTTCCTACCACAAAAAAAAAAAAAAAAATTGGATATCATCATTTACTAAAGAATACCCTAACTATTAGTATATTCATAAGGACAGACCTACGAGAGAATAGTGAATTTTATTTTAAAATAATAATTAATCCAACTAAATAAACATTTGATTCTATCTAGGATTATAACCGAGCCGAGTTGAGCTTTAGAATTTTAAGATTGACTTGTTTATGAGAATACTTATTCGAGTCAAATTATGAAGTGTGTTCTCAAGCTCGGCTCGTTGATAATGCCATTCGAGCCGAGCCAGGTACCTGAACGAACTTGAGTTAGGCTATTAAATTATTTTAATGTGTGATCAAGCGAAGTTCAAACTTGAGTTTGTGAATAACCTTTATACATTTATTCAAGTATAAATATATAATATGTAAGGCATATCATACAATATAGTATATAACTATAATCTATAGGTAATAAATTAACATTATATTATTATATATAACTAGAGAGTAGAAATTATAGTATATATATAATGTAAGCACGTAGTAAGTCTGGTATACTATATATAACTAATTAACTATTGTATAAATATAATATATAACTATTGTTAACTATGTATGACGTGTCATATATATAGTATATAGTTATATACTAATTATTCAATATACTTATATTGTTATATACTAACTATTAATAACTTAATATGTTAGTGTATGAAATAATTAGTTAGTATGCTAATAATATATATACATACACACACATTGATACATATATTTATACTAATATTATTACCAAAGTATTATAATTAATATTTTAAGAAAAGTAATCTATATGCTGTTTTTTTTTTTAATGACGAGGAACCCCTTCAAGGTAGGGTCATTTTCTGTACCTACCAATGTCAAGTAAACATCGAATCCGTGTAAAGTGTCATCTGTTAGGTAAACCTATATACTATAAGTAACTATTTACCTATACTTATATAATTAGTTAGTTGCTTAGTATATTAAGTTAATTAGTATATATTAACCAACTAGGCTCACAAGCTTTAATCGAGTCGGACGAGCGAGTCAAGTTGAGCTTTATATGAGTTTCGCTCGTGAGCCTTAATCAAGTCTTGTAAAGCGAGTTAGATATGTGTCACTTAATAATCGAGGGGATTTCTACAATCATGAGTTTGAGTTCAAGTCAAATTTAACTGAACGAATATTAAATGAGTTGTCGAACGAACTGATTTATTTATTGCCCTAATTCCATCCCCTTACAAATAATGGTCTCGACATTAAATTAACGTAGACAAAGCTAGTGCGAATCTTATCTTACAAGGAGCTCATAATATGTTTTTTACTTGCTCAAGTAGGTCTAATTTCTTCCATGCATGCACTAGAGGTACTAGAAAATCATTGTGTAAGAAGTAGTTAGACAAAAGATAAAAACTAGAAACAAATGGGAAGAATAATAGTGTTTTGTGGAGCCCATCCTCTTGTTTGTTATAGACATCAAATATCATTTTCAAGGAAAAAAAAAAGAATAACCTTTTCACTAGTGCTGTGGTCCACATTCCACACCCACTGAAGCTCTGGTTCATGTTCCCATAATAATCGATTAATATTTTCCAGATATGAGTAAAGAAAAATGGTAGTTGTGACTCATCTTTTATTTCTAACTTTCTTGAACAGTTGAACTGGAAAAATAATACAAGGAGTAAAGACATTGGATTGTAGATTCTCAAATTACATAAATTTATACTATTTTTTTATATCCAACAACTTAAAAAATATTATTTATTAAAAATATGACATGTTACTAATAAGAATTTGATATATTTTTATCATGTTCTTGTGATTTATGTCGTAGAAAAGCTTTAAATTAAAAAATGTCTTTTGCTTAACTAATAAATAAACGTTTTTTCAAAAGTGAAGAAAAAGTATTTTAAAATGATTTTTTTTTTTTGTTGTTTCGAAACATGCTACCTTTTTAATATGATAGCATTTTTCAAGTTGTTCGATGTAAAAAATGACTTACATTTGCGAATTTAAAAATTTACACTTTTAAAAAAATTGTAGAAGATCTGATCTAGAGACATTATATAATATGTAACAAGACGACAATATACCTTGCCATAATTGTTTTTTTTTTTTTAATAAGCTATTGTAATTGTATTTTGATTCTAAAACCAAGTGGCTTAAATTAATGCCATCAATTCTACGGCTCCGTTTGGGTTAATAATTTCAAAAAGTGTGATTTTTAAAATAGAGATTTAAAAATATATGATTTGAAAATGTAACTTCTAATAATGAAGTTAAGTGATGGGTAAAATCATAGTTTAACTTTTAAAATTGTAGTTTACTCTTTAACATTGTACGTTTTCATAAAAACACTTTATTACCTTCAATTTGAAAATTCATATTTTTTATGTTCCAAATTGTAAATTTTTTAAAACTCAATCTCAAACAATCAATTTTTTATAATTTAATTTAAAATTATACTTTTTTTTTTAAAAAAAAGTAATACCATGTGGAAGTCCCTAACAATTTTCACAACTATGAGCCTTGAAGAGTCAAATGGATGCATATTGACATAAACAAAATGGGATATTTAGATTGTGTTTGAATTGCAATTTCATATGTTAAAAATACGATATTAAACTAAATTTTAAAAAATATATTATTTAAAAGTGCATTTTAAAATATTGAAAAAATTACGTTTTCAAATAATACTTAACGGGATAACACTATTTTAAAAATTAAACTACAAATTTAAATTAAGGTCAAATTATGATTTTATCTTAATTATATTACATTTTTAAATTACACATTCTAATATCTCTAATCGCCGGCTTAATCGATGTTAAGTCGTCAGTACAATAAAGCGTCAAAGTCAAAGCAGAATCCAGATGACCCCACGCTAATCTCCCTACAACGGTGTCGTTTAGTCTTAGGTGGCACAAGGTGTTGACTGCCTGAGGACTGTTCTTCAATCTTCAATCAGTGGTTTGTTTTGAAGGGGCTGACACTGTTCCCACGATGAGGGAATTTTGGTTTGGACTTGCCTTCAAATTTTCCAGCCAATCAGATTTTGACACGTCAATGGTGTTTCAAGCATCAATTTATGATTTTTTTTTCTTCTATTTAAAAGGAGAAAAGAAAAAATAAAATTGAATAATAATATAAGTCACCTTCTATGTCTATCTTGTCTCAACCAAAAGTGACGTGGCTTTTAAAATCACTATTAGATTAAGAGGAAGAGGAATGCTACATGTCCAACTTTTTTATTCAACTCTATCCAACTTTGCATATGTGGACAAAGATTGACCCCACAAATACAAAAATAAACTCTTAAAAAAAATAATAAAAAAAACCACCTATGCAAAGTTGGATGGAATTGGATAGAAAAGTTGGAAGTATAGCATTTTTCTTAAATTAAAAGTTAATAATCATCGATAATAAATTCAATGATAATTTTAAAAACCACGTCATTTTTTATTAACACAAGATAAACATAAAAAATAAGATATATAATTACTCGATAAAATTTATGGTAGTAATTAATCTATCATAGGTATTGGACAGTTTGGAGGTAACAAAAGAAGACAAGAAAATGTTTGGACAAATGCAGATAATTAAAAAGGAAAAATATAAATCAGTCCATATAGTTTGTTTAATTTGTAACTAAATATCAAAATAAACTCAAAAATTCCTGAAATATACCCAAAAAATAGAAAAAAAAAAAGAAATAGTTTATTCTCCACAGTTTTTTAAAAAAACTTACATTTTTTTCTCTGGACTTTTTAATTACAAACACTACGTTTTCTCTTCACAAACGCATTCCGCTAACCGTCAAGCAAGAAAAATAAAAAAGATACGTATTAGCGTCCTCGTGAAACAAAGCAAGAACTTGAAGGTTGGTCAGCAAAGCAATCATTGAAACTATTTTGAAGGCATAATATTGAAATGGGATTCCTACATCTGATATTCATAGATTATATTAATCTTCCCTCATTTTCATTTTGCTTTGCTTCATATTAACAACTCATCCTCAGGAACACCACCAATAAAGAAATTAACATTACCAAGAAAAGCAAAATTCAATCCTAAACAAAAAATGTTATTGCCAATAAAATGCACACAACAGATCCCATTAACAGAGTTGTGCAAGAAACTTTTTGTGCAAACAGTCTCAATTTAGACGCCTTCAATGATACAATTTCTCGAAGTTT
>FXXK01001940.1:53541-75508 GCA_900184695.1 Betula pendula
TTCCTTTTTTCTTTTGTGTGGGCCTCACGCGCCGCCCCACCCTGATGGATACTCTAGCCCCCAGTACAGCCCATTTCACGCTCTAACTTCTATGCCTCTCCATAGGCAAGTGCTTCTCCCTTTTTGGATGTGGAGCTGCAAGATCCGATATCCCTTGCACAACAACTACTGGTACATTGCTACGTGCTTGGACTGTGATTGTACAGATCGATGTTTTGTGAGCGGGTGATAGGGTTTACAAGGAGGTAAAGCTGCAGGGATGGAATTTCTTGAGTTTACCTATGGTGAACGTGGTTTCTTTTGGATATTGAGGTATCCTAGCACTCCCAATCAACTACAAGAGTTGGTATTAAATCCTCATATCTTTATTGATAAGCTCATAAGTATATAGAAAAATATCATGAAAAGGAATAAGATGTTCAGTAGGAATATCATCATCCCATCCTACGAACAACAATCTTATTTAATTAAACTAGGGATCTGGCTTATGAGCAAGAGTCCAAAAACCTATTGGAATTTTACAGTCCCTTATTCTTCTACTGGAACTACACATCCTCCCTAAAGAGTTCTACTAATTGAGTACAACTCTGTCCCCTTTCACAATTCTTCTCAGCCCCACTCTTCCAGCAAGTCTTACTTCTACTCTCCTTCCTCTTGTGGGATATGCATCCGTAACACGTCCTCCCCCTTAAGATTGCCCTTGCCTTTAAGGGCAAGTTGGATGCGGAGCTGGAAAATTGAATTACCTCCCATGTTGCATCGGCAGGAGGGACTTACCTTGCCAGTGAACAAGGAGTTCCATGATTCTCCTTGAATGACGCTGCTCAAGGAGTGCTTGTGGTAAGAAGTACCCATATCCGTATTGAAGTGAAGGGAGAGATTGAATCGGAGTGCCTTTGCCACCCATTTTTTTAGTACCAGCCACAATGGAAACATTATGAATTTTTGGATTTAGGTGGAAAGAGCTAATTGACTATGCCAGCTGGCCCCAACTTTAGCAAGAATTCTGTAGTCCCCAAAATATTTTTGGAGAGCTAGGCTTCGGATTGGCCCTTCGGGTGGACAGGAATGTGTCGATTAACCCCTGCAAACGTAAGTATACCCACTCACCAGCAAAATTCTTTCTCCGCGTTGCCTTCGATTCACTAGACTTGTTTCATTCGGTTTGAGCAACCGAGGAATTGTTGTCTGACATCCTAAATACTTTATCATCACGATTAATTAAAGGCATCCTCCATCAGCCGATTCGTTAGTGCTGGATTGTAAGACAAGAGAGATGGGGGTGGCCTACCGTAAACACTCGGAGAGTATGCTTCGTGGCTGAGTGGAAGCTAGTCGTTGTAGCCAGAATTCACCCATGGCAGCCATTCTAAACCATTGCTTAGGAAGAGAGAACTAGTAAAAAACACCGCAAGATCATCTCATACAGTTCTATTTACAAACTTCGTCTTGGCCGTCTGTTTGAGCGTGATTAGCCGAGCTAAATTTGAATTTGTTGCCATTGAGATGAAATAGTCTCCGCGCTAAAAAAAGGCTGATGTGAACGTGCGGATCTTGTCACAATAACGTATGGCAAGTGGGGATGCCATTGCAAGCCGGAACAATCTCTTCAAAGAAATTTTTCGGCTGGCATGGCATCCCACTTCCATAGTTTGTGACAGAGATCCCACGTTCACTAGCCTTTTTTAGCGCGGAGCTATTTCATCTCAATGGCACCAAATTCAAAATTAGCTCGGCCTATCACCCTCAAACAGACGGCCAAACCAAGTTGTTAATAGAACTGTAGAGATGTATCTGCGGTGTTTTACTAGTTCTCTTCCTAAGCAATGGTTTAAATGCGCTGCCATGGGTTGAATTCTGCTACAACCACAGCTTCCACTCAGCCACGAAGCATACTCCCTTCGAAGTGGTTTACGGTAGGCCACCCCATCTCCTTGTCTTACATACCAGGCACTACACGAATCGGCTGCAGTGTGAGATGCCTTAATTAATCGTGATAAAGTATTATAGGATGCAGACAACAATTCCTCGTGCTCAAAAACCGAATGAAACAAGTCTATGATCAAGCCACGCGGAGAAAGAATTTTTGACTGGTGAGTGGGTATACTTACGTTTGCAGGGTATCGCCAACATTCTGTCCACGAAGGGCCAATCCGAAGCTAGCTCCAAAATTATTTTGGGCCCTCAAAATTCTTGCTAAAGTTGGCCAGTGGCATATCAATTAGCTCTTCCACCTAAATCAAAAATTCATAATGTTTCCATGTGTCGGTACTAAAAAAATGGGTGGGCAAAGGCACTCCGATTCAAGATCACTTCCCTTCACTTCATACGGATAATGAGGTACTTCTACCACAAGCACTCCTTGAGCAGCGTCATTCCAAGGGAATCATGAACTCCTTGTTCACTGCAAGGTAAGTCTCCTGCCGATGGCAACATGGGAGGTAATGTCTAATTTCCAGCTCGCTATCCAAACTTTGCCCTTAAGGGCAGGCAATCTTAAGGGGAAGGAGTGTTACGGATGCATATCCCACAAGAGGAAGGAGAAGTAGAAGTAGGACTTGCTGGAAGAAGTGGCGCTGAGAAGAATGTGAAAGGGGAGAGTTGTACTCATTAAGTAGAACTTCTTAGGGAGGGATGTGTAGTTCCAGTAGAAGAATAAGGACCTAGTAAATCCAATAGGTTTTGGACTCTTGCTCATTAAAGCCAGACTCCTAGTTTTAATTAAATAAGACTTGTTGTTCGTAGGATGGATATGTATTTCCTACTGAACATCTATTCCTTTTCATGTATTTTTATATAAAGCTTATGAGCTTATCAATAAAGATATGAGAAGTTTATTATCCAACTCTTTTAGTTGATTGGGAGGCTAGGATACCTCAATATCCCTAAAACACGTTCATCATAGGTAACTCAAGAAATCCAATCCTGCAGCTTTACCTCTTTGTAAACCTATCACCGCTCACAAACACGATCTGTATCAATCACCAAGTCAAGCACGTAGCATTGTTACCAGTAGTTGTTGTGCAAGGGATATCGAATCTTGCCAGCTCCACATCCAAAAAGGGGAGACACCTGCTTATGGATTAGAGGCAGAGAAGTTGGAGGTGAGATGGGGCTGTACATGGAAGCCAAGAGTATAAATCAGGTGTGGCGGCGCGTGAGCCCACACTAAAAAAGAAAAAAAAAAAAGGGGAAAGAGAGGAAGGAAGGAGTCAAAAAATCTATGAACTTGGTGGGCGGAGTTGGAGACCCACGTGCGACAAATGCGCATGAGATGCACAAGCGGTGGATGAAAGGTGCAAAGGACGGAGAAGGAAACAAAAGTGATAAGGGGTTCGTAAGTGGAGGCAAAGGGTGGTAAATTTGGGCTTCCACTTCTTGTTTTGGTGTAATAGAAATTTGACAAATGACAAAAAACAACCAATTTAAATACAATAGGGAACAGGCAGCGAGACCAAACCCTATGCAATAAGCACCTTTTAAAATTTTGATTTCCTATGGGGTTTGTGCATTAATTGATTACATCCAATGCACTTCATTTTTTTTTTTATCTAAGGATTATTGCCAAGCACGGGAAGGATTGTCTAGAAAATAAATATAGAATAACATAAAATAAAGATAAATCTTGCGTTAATTCAGAGTCACCGACAATAACGAAAATAAGAGGATTGAATCAGAGTTTCCACCAAAAGAGAAGGGGTTCTGAACCACAGAGTCTTACCACCAAAAGAGAAGAGAAGAGTCATACTTCAAACAAATCATCTGTTTTTCATTAATCAATAATCTAATCCTCATATGAGTACAAAAGACACTTAACTAGACTCTAACATAAACCCTAAACCTAATTTGAATTAATTTGGGCCAAGGTCGTTATTACAAAAAAGCACTAACTTTTAAATTAAATAAAACATATTAACGATTATTAACACCGTCTCTTAAAACATAAATAAATACTAAAAATGTAAATAAATCTAAAGACCCAATATTTTTCTTTTGCTACATCAATTATATTTTTGTATGCTGCAGTTATATAGAAAAAAAAACCAGCAGTGAAGTCACAAATAGCTGTTAACCAATCTTGGCCAATCCACAAGCTTAATAGATTACAGAGAGAGATTTATCATTGAAATTAAAAGTTCCGACAGTTGAGGAGTTCACACAACTCAAATCCAAACCCGAACTAAGACCTATTGCTTAAAATGGATAACTTTCAATATATATAAAAATGGTTGGTAGATCAAATGGTTAATTAGGGATTAATTGTATTATCTCAACAATTACAGAATTTTTTATCATGTATACTTGGCAGCTAAGATCGATTTTTTCGTAAGTGCTTTGAATTATTATTTTAGTAGCCACCTTCAACGATATATATGAGTGCTTGTTCATTGTTCATGCTTTGGTAGTTCCTAGAACTGAAATTATCGTGCTGTGGCATTTGCGTGTCACTATATTGGTATCTAGGACATTATGCCCATAGATTTTTTTCTAGGAGTGTACTTGATGGCTTATATAAGCTTGTCACCTTACACCAATCAAAGAGCCAATTGCATTTGCTTGGGGAGAGTCACTTGTAGCGACAACAAGGGAGCTTGGATGCCCACAGTAAGAAATATGCTCCGAGTTTGACTAGAAGTGTTGAAGAGGACCTCACTCCGGATGTCCAACGAAAGATGTACCCAACAGTTGTTGTGCAAGGGGATATCAATATTGCAGCTCCACAATCAAAACAGAGAGACACCGCTATGGAGCGGGCGAGAAGTTGGAGGTAAGATGGCCTAGTACCATGGAAAGCCAAAAAGATATCAACCAGGTGGGCGGTGCATGGGGATGCACGCACAGTGGGGACAGGTGTGGAGGGATGGAGGGGGGTAGATGGTGGCATTGGTAGGTGCAATGGGTCGAGGGGGATAGATTTGGCTTCCCGAAAAGTGGGAGGAGAGATGGAAAGAAAAAGGCAAAAAAAAAAAAAAAAAAAAAAACCTATTTACTTGTGTGGCGGAGATGACGGCGCTACGCATGAGGACACACAAGCAATATGTGAGAGGTCGATGGAGGCAAAGGGTGACCAAATCTGGCTTCCACATCTTTGTAAACAACTTGGGGGTAACAGAAATTTGCAATTGAACAAAACGATAAAAGGCTTACCTAATTTAAATACAACTAGAGAGACAGACACAGAGAGAAACCATATGCAATAACCAAACATTTAAAATTTGATTTGATATGGTCTTGTCCATAAATCGATTACACCGTTATCCCTTCCTTTTTCTGAGGATATATATTTTATGCACTTCATAGAAAGGAAAATCAGCAGTAGGAGTCATAGTAATTGTTTGACAAATCTGGTCCGATCCACAAACTTATATAGACTTACAGTGGAGACGATTAGATAGAAATTAAAAGTTTTGACAGTTGCAGGAATTCAACACAACCAAATCCAAACCAAGAACTAAGATCCTATTGGCTTAATAAGTCAACCCTGATTTGCCCATAACATATCGTGGGAAACTTCTCAGTGGAAAAAAAAAAGGGAAAAAAAACATTAGAATTTATATAGAATGTAAACAAATGATATTCTGTATTAACCAAATAAATTGGTAAAGCAACAAATGGACGAACTATTTAACAACAAAATGCCCTAAATATACTATAGGCATCATACATTGAGACAAACATGAGAATCACAGGTAGAATTCTTTTAAGAGATTATCAAAATTTTAGTTTGTATCCCGTAAAGTCAGGAAAGGTCTCAGCGTCATTGGTACCTTTTCATAGAAGTTGAATAGAAAAAAAAATACGATGTAGAATCAATAATTTAGTGTCGTAGAATAGAAATACTAAATACCATATATGGATAAGCCCACTAATCTGGAGAACACCTATCAAAGGCCAAAAGCATGTGCCAATAGCTCTTCGCCCCTTGTTCACTCCACCAGTACAGTTTAGTCAAACGGTCATGGGAAGCAATAACAGAGGTGAGTACAATGTCGCAGGCGAAGAAGATATTGTGTTGGCATCGACAGTGCAAGAAGCTCGTACAGTCTAAATACACCGAAGATAAGTTCACTCGCCACGGTAAAACTGATGCAAGAAATTTGTCGCATGTACTCTCAATTATATTGCTTAGCCCTCAATTGCGCTGAGAATGCACGAGCTTAATGTTAGATATCCTGCGCTCTATGAAGTATTGAGCGGAATATATGCATAGCGGAGTAAGATGTATAATGTATGCCAACGGTTTGGGAAGTCGAATGAATAAGGGTAAGAGGAAATCATTGGATTTGGAGTATGAGGCTGTAGGGATGATCGGGAAGGGGAGAGAAAGCGTCGTTCGGTATGGGAAGACGAGAATAATTCAAAGTACAGCGCGCGTCGAGTTGAAGACCTCTTGTGATCAAACTCCTAATCACTGGCGTTATCAAGAGAAAGTATTCTTCCACAAGTATATAGCCATTGTGATATAAGTGTATTGTTCTGTGTTGATGCGCATAACTACTGCCTCAAACTGATTTTACAATTGGAGATTAAATTAAAAAACAATTTGATATGATTAGGATGCAGTATCTAGGATTACGAGGAATTTAACGAGAAAACAATCGTCTCACACATAAGGAATTAGTAAGGAATATTTATTAATTCCAATGTTGCTTAATCTCCAACCAATTGCACAATGAATCACTATAATGTTACCTAGAATCAAGTATATAGCACTTTATTCTCTATTATGCGGCTTTACATGTATGCACATAACTCAGCTCACAGAAGCTGAAAGGTGTAGGACGACTATTCTAAACATATTCCTAAGATGGTCTCAGTGCATGCGGTCCTCTAGAGAGCAATATCACTTCAATACCAATCATGTTTGCACTATCTGGCTTTTCTAGATGTAGGTGATCCCAAATCCTCCTCTTTCTTACCGCGCAGTTTTCTCCTTAACACACATTTTTTTTTTTAAATGAAATGGCGCCATCATCACAGACGCTAGACGTTTGGTACATTGCGTTCAACCATACGTCCATAATATAACTAAGATCAACATGAGAATAGATTGTATTTAATCTATACATTAATTAGACAATTGTACGTCAGTATACACAATCATAACTATTAAACATTAGCTGATACGCATTGTGGAAATGTATATGTATATAGAAAACACAACGGTCAGAAGAATAAACATAAATTCGAGTCTATCATATGATATTAAATATATGGAAATTACCAAAACAACGTAAGTACCTAAAACTATCAGCTTTTACAATGTCACTATAAGCATAAGTGCTCTACAATATAATGCAAGAGACGTATCAAATAAAATTGACATATGGTCGCGCGACGGCTATGCACAAACAAAGCACCATTCAACGCAGCTCCCAAGTGTCCATGCTGCAATTCAGTGCAGGTCAGTAGTATACATACAGCATTGACCGGGGGCATCACCAAAAGAGGCACTAGACAGGAGGGGTGTCGGCAAACCTCACATTGAGCAGGCTAGGGAATCTTAAATCAAAATACTCGCTTCGCATCGCAGATAGCAGTCTCAAGATGCTCGCGCCACCTATGTTGACTCTCATAGCGGCCTACGGATCCACATTATGCAGCCACTGGATCATCATTCTGATCCTCAACACCTGCAGCATCAAGCATCATCTATCGCAACCTTATCGAGACATTGCGCCAGTGTTAAAGCGGTTGGCACTACACATATATTGGAGCGGGTGGAGATGCAACTGTACAAGGAGCAGGAGATGCGATCCCAATCTTAGGTGCTTCCCACATTAAGCGGATCTGCAGAAGCAATGAAGACCTAGACTATCGCTCGCGTTTGGTCAACACAACTGAACTGCTACAAAGGCTGCTCTTGTTAGCTTCATATATGACATATCAAAATCATTTTTAGCATTCCAAATTCTTCAACAGCCTATGATACATTTAGTATCAACATATCATTTCATATATACTTATCAGTATAATTTTAAATCATTTTTGTTGGAGTTGTGTGTGTGCTCTTAGATTGAGGTTATAAAGAACAACACATTCATAAAGCATTTAATTGAAATCTACTTGTCATATATATTTATGTTAATCAGCTTGAGTCAAGAATAAGAATTTAAATTATCATTTTTCTCAGACTAATTATTTTCAAAGCAGACATCTATGTACGATTCTCTCATTATAACATACGTAAGTTCGCGATACTCAAGTCACAAAAAATCAAATGAAAATACGTTAAGGCGCTCTACGATGAAAAAACTCATACTAAGCATGCATAAAGATATCATGATGGATGGGGTCAGGTCAAAATAATAGACAAATACAGGATCACCATTATGAATATATGTAGCAAATATGAAATGGATCAGCTGTAGAGTTTCATTATACTATATATGTCTACTTCCCGAATTGAAGACTCTGTAGCAACCATATATATATCAATTCTCTCTAGCATAGATCATTTTTGCCTCTTAGTATAGCCAATACACATAACATTTAAATCCAAACAACTACCATCCTCAGGCAGATGACACATCTGCTCTATATATACTGATCCAATATTCATTCATCTATATTAACCACATGAAAAGCAAAATTCAATTCCTAAACAAAGAGTTTGCCCATAATATCACATATCACATTGTGACTGGTAACTGCTCTCGTATATATGGCCCGTCTAGGCAACAGACGTTAGTGACAAGGAAATATCGGTTTTGTGCTAGAGAATAGTGTCTCCGAATATTTGAGCGCTCAACACACGCGCTCAAATCCTGAGCTCACCCAATTTCATCTGATAGTTCTTGTTTCTAAACTTGAGTACAGCATAGGAGCTCTATAATATGGTAGCGGCTCGTCATATATTCATTAATCAACTAATTCAATAATAATTGTAGGGCTCCAATCACCACATTACCCAGAATTTTATAGCACATAATATATTGGCACTATGCCTCTGACTGCAGAGACGCTCACCAGGGGTCTTCGTTTAGATAGTTTCTTTGACCTTCTTTGCTACGGACTAGGAGGGTTGCTATTTAGTCAGTTATGCAAACTTTCAGGACTTTCTCATCATCTTAAACATTGCTCAGGAATCTTATAGCAATGGATGGTTTTGTATTCGTGTTGTCGGCGTGGTCTTTCGAGAATTCACGGATATCATCTCAACACTCTTCTAAGTATGGTTAACTGCGCGAGATATATCTAAGTTACATCTTTTCGTAGCTGTCTCTACCACGCTTTCAAATATTAAAACACTCATACCGAATTTTGGTGTGAAAATCCATGAATTGTCTATTTTTAACGAAAGTATCCTTTAGTCGAGGATGTTGTAAAACTAGTTTCTTTATTTTGTATCATATATTTTGTTAAAATTCAATTTTGCTCAGGAATAATTATTGAGTTTATATATATTATTAGTATATGAGGCTTCATCAAATTTCATTAGGTCATAAGAACATCCTAAATCAATGGTATGAATATACATAATGTTATATCTTACTCATATTTTGATTAAAACCTCCTTAAAATATCGACATTTATGGGTCTGAATACTATTTTGTCCTTCTACGTGCTAAGAAATTTACTGTTCTCATCTCTATGATCTGCGCATCAACGCGCCAACTGCGATCTAAAAATATTCCTTAATAGATAGAATTACACATCTCTTAGAACTTCACACCACCTTATGCATGTTTAATACGTAGTTCATATAAAAATATATGGATTACTTATTCGATTCTTATATGGTGTGATTGTGTATCTTGGTGATGTGTATGATAAATAATAGCAACAATAGATACCTAGTGGTTTTTTCATACTTTTATCAAATTCGTTAAGAATAATGGAATAGTTTATTTTGCGATATTACTAATTATACTTAACTAATCTTTTAAATTAGAGAGACTGAACTAAAGACAAGAAAATAAATGTAATGTCTACTGTATATAAGGTAGTGGAAGAGTATAGGGAATTGCCATATTTCACTCAATCCGCAATTACTCCAACGTCATAACTGCGTAGTGTTAGGTCTTTATTGCTTTATTATTTTTTATTGTAGATTCTTTTTTTTTGTGGGGTCAAATCTCTTATAGATATGATGTAACTATATGCAGATTTGTTAATCGGCTAGAGTTGAAATAACAATGACTCATGATGGGAACATACTGAGTCTAGAGTTCCTGAGATTCCTCTATTAAATTTAGAACATCGGAGTTTTTGCCCACTAAGTTCGCATTTTATCAATAGCACCTCGCTCCACTTCTTTAGTGTTTGAGAAAATACAAGTAAATCTCGAATCTACATATGAGATATATAAGGTATCACCCTATAGCCTACTACAATTTCAATGATATAGTAAGTATCAATTTTTAATCATTGCGTTTTTACTCCCTTCTTATAATAGTAATATGACTAAAGTAATAAATACAATAATATTGTTGTGATGCTTTGGTAGAAATCGTATTGACGGGTGCTCACACTAGCCTGGGATATCCTATTGCTAGGACATCAAACATTATGACGAGCGTCAAGTCACTCATAATGCAAAATTTACGCTCATGATGCGTTCGGACTCAAGTTTCAAAACATTAAACAGACCGCCTTCAATAAGACAAACATTGCATATGAATTATAGAAAAGAACATGATCCTCCATGTGCAGAGATTCATCTGCGACACTAGCCTAAACGAGAACCGATGAATAGGAGTTTGTCTTCTAGACGATAAGGGGGGTCTCTGGATTCTGCTTTGATAGGCTTTTGACGCTTTGATAGATTTCCTGAGGCTGTACTAATTATCCACTGGATTAAGCCGGGCGATTGGGAGATATTAGATTGAGTAATACTCATTAAAAATGTAATAATAGCATAATTAAGATATAACCATATCATATTGACATTTAAACTTTTAATATCATTATGATACGCTTTATTCTCTTAATGAGAACAGTGTTAGATGATATTAACCTACAAAAGTCCAGGTTTAAGGTATCTTTTTGCAAGTTAAAAGGTATTTTAGGGAAATATTCTTATTAAGAATGCACTTGTATTAGGAAGAAAAAATCTCATATATTCTTAATATTTTGTGTATAAAATTAGGATTGTAATAATCGGTGCTTATTGGATCTGAGTTCTTATCACAACATCGATAAGATATAGAAAATAGCATTACAAAAAACTACAAAACTTAGCATAATATCCCAAATTTTGTTAATGGCAAATATAACCTCCAATATATGAGAAACTCTCATCTAGAGACTTACTCCCACCCTCATTGTTCGATATGTATATGGTCTAGGACTTCCACTATATAGAGATGGAGGTAAGGCGTTATATTGAATTTTTATTTTAGATAAGATACAAAAGTTAATTTATGCAATAAAAAATCTATGACCTTCATAAAAGATAGGATGTAGATTGTTTGAGAGAGGTTGATTTTAAATAATTCAAATTGCGTACCCACAATTCTTGGTGGCCAAACATAGTACAAAAATATGAATTTTCAAAATATGTGGACAAGGTAAAAATTGATCATACGAGCCGATTTTTATTGAGAAGTACAACGAAATTTATCAGACGATAGATACATAGAAGACGTTAATCAAATTACAATTCTTAGATACCCTAAATAAGTGATGAAGCTAACGTTACTCGCCCTTACCACCATGCTCAGATCGTAAGCCCTTGTCAGTTATTGATGAGCGGTTCATGCACACTACTCTATTATACGAATATATCAATTTTTTATACTACTTTGATTTTATTCTTTTTTAAAAACCTAACATGTTTTTGAAATGTATTGGGTCATTAGATAACAAACTGGCAGCCGTTAGAATTGATGCATTTAAAGTTGATAACGCCTACATATTAGTGTTAGAATACAAAACAATATACAAATCTCAACCAAATAGTATTGAATATATAGAAATAAAACCAAATATCTAGGCAAGGAGACTAAGGCTTAATATTAGTGTTATGATGTGAGTTAGGAAGTTTATATGAATATGGTTGTAACATTCAATACTTATCCCCTCAATCCTTTAATGCCTTATTGGACACCACACAACCTCTTAAATCACAGATACATCAATTAAGACTACAGATATCTTCACATTGCTTGCATAACTTCTTCAAAATTTTTATTAATCAGTGTAATATATATAACATTACCTGCAATCAAACAAGTGTGCTTATAAGTCATCTTTCATTAAGTCACATTCGAATCAACCTTGTAAATACATGAAGGCTATAGAATGGGAACTCATAACATGTTCATAAAGTACCTAAATAGAGGGTTAAGCCATGGCAATTACAATGGATTAACGATGTTTCAGAAACTTGCATAAAAAAAACTTTGAGTTTTAAAAAATCACTACTGCTGAACTATCATCTAATGTTATCGAAAAAATGTATACGGAATAGACTTATTTAGTTAAGCAGGAAACAGCATGTTTACTCTTCATTTATCAAGAATTGTTCTACGACTTGACTCCATCAAATAGATTCACAAACAACACATAGCAAATTAATCAAAGATTAAGCAATCGATAATGCAAGTGGTAGTATAGCCATATATTCAATATTGAGAAAAATTTAGTACCCTTAAATTATAGCTAGAAGGTTAGCAGCTCGCATGGTATTAGCTTTGTGGCGTTGGCAAATGTCACATTGCCTAATGAAGTGCTTGAGTTGTTGTCTCATACTTGCCCAATAGAAGACTGCCCTTAGACGTTGAAGACTCTTGTGGTACCCTTCATGGGTGCAATTGTGAAACTCAGCAAGTATCGTGGACGTCAGGGGCGAGGTTGCCTTGAGATATACCCAGTTTTTGAAATATATGAGGTCCGAGTGATATTGCCATGGTCCCACTGCTTCATCTGCTTGTATATTTTTCACCAACTCCTGTAATTCAGCATCATGTTGCACCTCATATTGGATGGGTTCAACCCACTTTGGCACGGCTTGGGAGAGGGCCATGATTTGTCCTTCCATCTGGCGGGATAACGCATCAACTGTTGAGTTCTTGACCCCCTTCTTGTATTCAATAGTGAAGTCGTAGCCCACAAGTTTAACAAGCCATTTTTGCTGGGCTTCTGTCACAATTGTTTGACCCCATAAGTATTTAAGACTGTGATGATCAATACGTACCACAAACTGCTGTCCCAACAAGTATGGACGCCATTTTTGGATTGCGTCACTAGAGCCAACATCTCCTTTTCGTAGGTAGAAAGGTTCAGGTTACGCCCATGAAGGGCTTGGCTACAGTAAGCAATTGGTTGCTTGTCTTGCATTAAAATAGCTCCAAGTCCTACTCTGGAGGTGTCGCATTCAATGACAAATTTTTTTGAGAAATCTGGCAAGGCTAATACCGGTGCTGTTGTCATGGCTATTTTGAGATGTATGAAGGCGTGTTCCGCCTCGTCATTCCACTTGAAAGAATCTTTCTTTAAAAGCTGTGTTAATGGCCGAGCGATGATTCCATATTGTTGTATGAACTTGCGGTAGTAGCCGGTGAGCCCCAAAAAACCACGAAGTGCCTTAAGGGTGGTCGGCGGCTTTGGCCATTCTAGCATAGCCGTGATTTTTTTAGGATCCATGGCTACTCCTTCTCGACCAATAATATGGCCCAAATAGTTCACTTGTTGCTGGCCAAAATTGCACTTATCCTTCCTCACATACAAACTGTTAGCCCATAAAATATTGAAAACCATTTTCAAGTGATCTAGATGTTCTTCCCATGATTTACTATAAATTAATATGTCATCAAAGAAAACAAGAACGAACTTACGCATCACCTTGCTGAAAATTTCATTCATCATAGATTGGAAGGTTGAGAGAGCGTTTGTGAGGCCAAAAGGCATTACCAGAAATTCAAAATGCCCATGGTGGGTTTGGAAAGAAGTCTTCTCCACATCCTTTGCGTGCATTCGGATTTGATGATAACCCGAGCGTAAGTCTAACTTTGAAAAATATTGTACTCCATGCAATTCGTCCAACAGTTCATCTATGATTGGGATGGGGAATTTGTCTTTGATAGTGTTCCAGTTAAGAGCCCGGTAATTCACGCATAAACGCCAAGATCTGTCATGTTTCTTGACCAGCAATACCGGGGAGGAATATGGGCTAGTGCTAGCTCGTATAACCCCATTTTTGAGCAACCCTACAATGATTTTTTCTATTTCATTTTTTTGGTAGTGTGGGTACCTATATGGGCGCACATTTACGGGGCCTGAGCCTTCAACCAGTGGTATTCAATGATCATGCATCCTGACAGGTGGTAGCCCATGTGGTTCTTTGAACAGCTCTTGAAACTCGTCAAGTACTTGTTGTAATCTTGGGTCATGTTCATCTTGACAGCTTTGTTCCACGCCTAAGTTCACTGAAAACACCTGCAGCAATACTCCCTCTTGTTCCCTTCGTAGTTGCTTCATCATCTTAGGAGCTGCAAGTAGTTTGTTTCGTGGGGATGCTAACCCGACCAGCTTGACTCTCTTTCCTTGCCATTGGAAACTCATGTGTAATTGAGAGAAGTCCCAAAGAATGGGGCCAAGAGTTTGAAGTCACTGGGCTCTAAGTACTGCATTGTAGCCACTCAAATTTAGAAGATAAAACTCGATTGAAAATAAGGTACCTTGGATCCAGATTTGCACCACTGAGCACTTCCCTTTACTGAGGAGTTTCTCTCCATTTGCTACCATCACTTCGAAGGCTGAATCCTTATCAAGTTCTAACCTCAATCGGTCTGCCAGTTCCATACTCAAGAAGTTGTGTGTGCTACCAGTGTCTACTAGAAGGGTTACATGATTCTTCTTGATGGTTCCCTTAAGCCGCATAGTTTGTGGGGATTGTACTCCCGAGATTGCATGTAGGGAGATTTCTAGAATGTCTGGGTCTTCGTCAAACCTTGGCATCTTTGCTCCTTCATCCTCACTTGAGTCCTCTTCTTCATCATATTTTCCTTCAATCCAAAAGAGCTTCTTGCACCTGTGGCTCGGAGAGAATTTTTCATCACAGTTGAAACAGAGACCTTTGTCTCTTCTTTCTTTCAGTTCAGCAGGGCTCAATTTTTTTATTATTGGAGAACGATTCCTTGTCAAGTTTGCTGATGGTAGTGGTGGGACGCCTAGGCCGGAGCTTCTTCTTCCTTCAGAAAATATTTGGGGCCGTCTTTGAGCCATTAGACGTGCTTCAAAGAGTCGTGCAAGCCCCACAGCTGCTGTTAGAGTTGCTGGTTGGGTTGCTTGAACCTCTGCCCTTATGGTGTCCTTTGGCCCGCTAGTGAAACCCCCAATTTGCTGTGCCATAGACAACCGCCCAGCTCTACTCAATAAGCGTTCGTAATTACTTTGATACTCACGTACTGTACCTGTTTGATGGAGTTTGGTCAGGTCTCCAAAAAAATCATCAAATTGCGTAGGTCCATATCGAACATGCAAGCTTGCTTTCATTGTTTCCCACGTTATGTTATCTTCACCTTCCTTGAAGAGTTGGTACCACAATTGCGCCTCTCCTTCGAGATGGTAGGCGGCTAAGGCAAACTTCTCATCTTCTGCGGTAGCCTGAATTTCGAAAAATTGTTCAGCATGACATACCCAACTGATTGGGTCCTCCGATCCATCATATCTGGGAAAATTGAGTTTGGCCAGTTTGGGCGCAAACGAACCAGATTCTGTCCGTGCGTGAGTTTCCTTGGGACCTTTGTTCTTTGATGTACTCGCTCCTCCAGACTGGTCGTGGGAGTTTTGCCATCATCTCTTCCATGCGCTTGACGAGTCGATCCTCAATGTTGCTTAAGGAGCTCAACTCCTTCTCCATGCGTTCTAGCCTTTGGTCCGTCATGTCGCAACGTGGCTCTGATACCAAGTTGTTACGTGCTTGGACTTGTGATTGTGCAGATCGTGTTTGTGAGCGAGTGACAGGTTTACAAAGAGGTAAAGCTACATGATTGAATTTCTTGAGTTTACCTATGGTGAACGTGTTTTAGGATATTCGAGGTATCCTAGCCTCCCAATCAACTACAAGAGTTGGATAATAAACTTCTCATATCTTTATTGATCAGCTCATAAGCTTTATATAAAAAATACATGAAAAGGAATAGATGTTCAGTAGGAATACATATCCCAATCCTACGAACAACAAGTCTTATTTAATTAAACTAGGAGTCTGGCTTTATGAGCAAGAGTCCAAAACCTATTGGGATTTTACTAGGTCCCTTATTCTTCTACTGGAACTACACGTCCCTCCCTAAAGAGTTCTACTTAATGAGTACAACTCTTCCCCTTTCACAATTCTTCTCAGCCGCCACTTCTTCCAGCAAGTCCTACTTCTACTTCTCCTTCCTCTTGTGGGATATGCTTCCATAACAGTACATTTCTTGTTGGACATTGGAGAGGAGGTCCTCATCAACACTTCCGGTCCAATCCAGCTACAGAGCAATCCTTTTTGTTGTGGCATCCAAGTTTTCTTATTGTCGCTACAAGTTACTTTCCAAGTAGTTCATCATTTTGGTTGCTTCAAAATTGTCAATTCGACACTCCGGCTCTTGAGCCTGGAAGATATTGGACTAGGTCAATTCTTTGGCCCATTTCCAGTTTTTTTTTTTTTAATGGTTTTCTTGAGTTATGTATTGACTTTATTGGGGTGTTTGTTGGAGTTTTCCATTTATTTTTGTTGAGTTTTATCTTAACCATGAAAAAGACAAAAGAAAAAAAAAATATATGTTACAAAGAAGTGATGTTGCAACTAGAAAAGGCTGCTAGTTTGAGGGTCGAGGAGGATTTTGATATTGAATGTGATTGATTGGTCTAAACCAATCATTGTAAGTTGCTATGATGGTGTATGCCTTTTTGTTTAATCAGGGCACAATCATTGTTGTTTGTGCCCTTAAATGCTCTTCTCTAGACAGCAATTAGTCATCTCTAGATTCGATTGCGCTCGAAAGAGTGATTGCAAATCATTTGTAGATCTTGGTTGTGTTTGTTAAATGTTTATGAATATTTTTTGTTTTGGAATAATAATAAAAGTGATTGATGTGAAATAAAGTATACAGATTGTGTGTAAATTTTTTATATGAAAAAGTAAAAAAGTTTTGCTTTTTAATGAGTTTTTTATTTGAATAGTAATAAAAATTGAGTGATATGATATAAAAAGTAAAAAAAAAAGTTGTTAAAAAGTGATTGATGGAATATTAAAATTGGAGTTGATTTTTGAGGGGAGAAAGGTTAACAAGCAAGCCTTTGTTTAATGAGAAGTGTTAAGCACCTTCATTGAAGAGATGAACCCAATTTGATTTAAAAAATAAAAAAAATTGGAGTTGATCCCCTAATTGATTTTGATCCCCTAGAGAATTTCCGGAAGGTGAGTAAGCCTTTCTCTTGTTTAATCTCTCAATGGCCAAAGCATTTGTCAGTACGTGTAATGAGTGAAAACATGCTAAAAGTTTCTTTTGCTTTTGTTTAATAATGTTCTTTGCAACTTATTTGTTTCACTCAGATGCTTTCCATAGATTTGGAAATTATGACAAACTTGGTGGAGTTGGTTGAACCGATTAGCGTGATATGGTGAGATTTGGAAGTAAATTGTATTTAAACTAATTTAAATTAGCACACAACAGATCCTATTAACAAAGTTTTTCATAATTTAAGCTAGAATCCTTTATATAGATTTGGAAGTAAGATTATTTAAAAATTTAAACCATTCGTTGGTTTTCATTCCCAGTGTCTCCATGCATTTTAAATATTATTGCTTGGCCACTGCATGAACTCTCACTACAAAAGTCAGGCGTTGGTTGAGAAATTTCAACTTTTCTCGTACAACTTTTTTAAAAATCAGTCAGGATTGACACTTGTGAGTAATCCCTAAACAATTAAAGATTTTGAAAGGGAATTTAATATGAAGAACTAATAATTAAAGACATCAAAAATAAAACTAGCTTGAGTTATTGTGTAAAGAAAAAAACATGGGGAGAAGGAGGTACAAATTAAGATGACTAAAAAAAAAAAAAAAAACACATTGTAGAGGGCGAGGTGCAACATTGAAAAACTAAAGATATACATTCAGCAAATAACAATCAGTTGCAATTCTACAGTTTTCTTAATTAACAAGTTTTTTTTGATAATCAAAAAAAACTTGTTAATTAAGAAAACTGTAGAATTGCAACTGATTGTTATTTGCTGAATGATTATCTTTAGTTTTTCAATGTTGCACCTCGCCTCTACAATGTTTTTTTTTTTTTTAGTCATCTTAATTTGTACCTCCTTCTCCCCATGTTTTTTTCTTTACACAATAACTCAAGCTAGTTTTATTTTTGATGTCTTTAATTATTAGTTCTTCATATTAAATTCCTTTCAAAATCTTTAATTGTTTAGGGATTACTCACAAGTGTCAATCCTGACTGATTTTTAAAAAAGTTGTACGAGAAAAGTTGAAATTTCTCAACAACGCCTGACTTTTGTAGTGAGAGTTCATGCAGTGGCCAAGCAATAATATTTAAAATGC
Source organism: Betula pendula (assembly GCA_900184695.1). Taxonomy (NCBI): domain Eukaryota; kingdom Viridiplantae; phylum Streptophyta; class Magnoliopsida; order Fagales; family Betulaceae; genus Betula; species Betula pendula. The sequence continues at coordinate 72,032 of FXXK01001940.1, forward strand.
ATGGAGACACTGGGAATGAAAACCAACGAATGGTTTAAATTTTTAAATAATCTTACTTCCAAATCTATATAAAGGATTCTAGCTTAAATTATGAAAAACTTTGTAAATAGGATCTGTTGTGTGCTAATTTAAATTAGTTTAAATTACAATTTACTTCCAAATCTCACCATATCACGCTAATCGGTTCAACCAACTCCACCAAGTTTGTCATAATTTCCAAATCTATGGAAAGCATCTGAGTGAAACAAATAAGTTGCAAAGAACATTATTAAACAAAAGCAAAAGAAACTTTTAGCATGTTTTCACTCATTACACGTACTGACAAATGCTTTGGCCATTGAGAGATTAAACAAGAGAAAGGCTTACTCACCTTCCGGAAATTCTCTAGGGGATCAAAATCAATTAGGGGATCAACTCCAATTTTTTTATTTTTTAAATCAAATTGGGTTCATCTCTTCAATGAAGGTGCTTAAGCACTTCTCATTAAACAAAGGGCTTGCTTGTTAACCTTTCTCCCCCTCAAAAATCAACTCCAATTTTAATATTCCATCAATCACTTTTTAACAACTTTTTTTTTACTTTTTATATCATATCACTCAATTTTTATTACCTATTCAAATAAAAACTCATTAAAAAGCAAAACTTTTTTACTTTTTCATATAAAAAATTTACACACAATCTGTATACTTTATTTCACATCAATCACTTTTATTATTATTCAAAACAAAAATATTCATAAACATTTAACAAACACAACCAAGATCTACAAATGATTTGCAATCACTCTTTCGAGCGCAATCGAATCTAGAGATGACTAATTGCTGTCTAGAGAAGAGCATTTAAGGGCACAAACAACAATGATTGTGCCCTGATTAAACAAAAAGGCATACACCATCATAAGCAACTTACAATGATGGTTTAGACAATCAATCACATTCAATATCAAAATCCTCCTCGACCCCTCAAACTAGCAGCCTTTTCTAGTTGCAACATCACTTCTTTGTAACATATATTTTTTTTTCTTTTGTCTTTTTCATGGTTAAGATAAAACTCAACAAAAATAAATGGAAAACTCCAACAAACACCCCAATAAAGTCAATACATAATCAAGAAAACCATTAAAAAAAAAAAAACTGGAAATGGGCCAAAGAATTGACCTAGTCCAATATCTTCCAGGCTCAAGAGCCGGAGTGTCGAATTGACAATTTTGAAGCAACCAAAATGATGAACTACTTGGAATATAACTTGTAGCGACAATAAGAAAACTTGGATGCCACAACAAAAAGGATTGCTCTGTAGCTGGATTGGACCGGAAGTGTTGATGAGGACCTCCTCTCCAAATGTCCAACAGAATGTACTGTTATGGAAGCTATTCCCACAAGAGGAAGGAGAAGTAGAAGTAGGACTTGCTGGAAGAAGTGGCGGCTGAGAAGAATTGTGAAAGGGGAAGAGTTGTACTCATTAAGTGAACTCTTTAGGGAGGGACGTGTAGTTCCAGTAGAAGAATAAGGGACCTAGTAAAATCCCAATAGGTTTTGGACTCTTGCTCATAAAGCCAGATCCCTAGTTTAATTAAATAAGACTTGTTGTTCGTAGGATTGGGATATGTATTCCTACTGAACATCGTATTCCTTTTCATGTATTTTTTATATAAAGGCTTATGAGCTGATCAATAAAGATATGAGAAGTTTATTATCCAAACTCTTGTAGTTGATTGGGAGGCTAGGATACTCGAATATCCTAAAACACGTTCACCAATAGGTAACTCAAGAAATTCAATCATGTAGCTTACCTCTTTGTAAACCTGTCACTCGCTCACAAACACGATCTGCACAATCACAAGTCCAAGCACGTAACAACTTGGTATCAAAGCCACGTTGCGACATGACGGACAAAGGCTAGAACGCATGGAGAAGGAGTTGAGCTCCTTAAGCAACAATTGAGGATCGACTCGTCAAGCGCATGGAAGAGATGATGGCAAAACTCCCACGACCCAGTCTGGAGGAGCGAGTACATCAAAGAACAAAGGTCCCAAGGAACTCACGCACGGACAGAATCTGGTTCGTTTGCGCCCAAACTGGCCAACTCAATTTTCCCAGATGAATGGATCGGAGGACCCAATCAGTTGGGTATGTCATGCTGAACAATTTTTCGAAATTCAGGCTACCGCAGAAGATGAGAAGTTTGCCTTAGCCGCCTACCATCTCGAAGGAGAGCGCAATTGTGGTACCAACTCTTCAAGGAAGGTGAAGATAACATAACGTGGGAAACAATGAAAGCAAGCTTGCATGTTCGATATGGACCTACGCAATTTGATGATTTTTTTGGAGACCTGACCAAACTCCATCAAACAGGTACAGTACGTGAGTATCAAAGTAATTACGAACGCTTATTGAGTAGAGCTGGGCGGTTGTCTATGCACAGCAAATTGGGGTTTCACTAGCGGGCAAAGGACACCATAAGGGCAAGAGGTTCAAGCAACCCAACCAGCAACTCTAACAGCAGCCTGTGGGGGCTTGCACGACTTTTGAAGCACGTCTAATGGCTCAAAGACGGCCCCTAAATATTTTCTGAAGGAAGAAGAAGCTCCGGCCTAGGCGTCCCACCCACTACCATCAGCAAACTTGACAAGGAATCGTTCTCCAAATAATAAAAAAATTGAGCCCTGCTGAACTGAAAGAAAGAAGAGACAAAGGTCTCTGTTTCAACTGTGATGAAAAATTCTCTCCGAGCCACAGGTGCAAGAAGCTCTTTTGGATTGAAGGAAAATATGATGAAGAAGAGGACTCAAGTGAGGATGAAGGAGCAAAGATGCCAAGGTTTGACGAAGACCCAGACATTCTAGAAATCTCCCTACATGCAATCTCGGGAGTACAATCCCCACAAACTATGCGGCTTAAGGGAACCATCAAGAAGATCATGTAACCCTTCTAGTAGACACTGGTAGCACACACAACTTCTTGAGTATGGACTGGCAGACCGATTGAGGTTAGAACTTGATAAGGATTCAGCTCTTTCGAAGTGATGGTAGCAAATGGAGAGAAACTCCTCAGTAAAGGGAAGTGCTCAGTGGTGCAAATCTGGATCCCAAGGTACCTTATTTTCCAATCGAGTTTTATCTTCTAATTTGAGTGGCTACAATGCAGTACTTAGAGCCCAGTGACTTCAAACTCTTGGCCCCATTCTTTGGGAGTTCTCTCATTACACATGAGTTTCCAATGGCAAGGAAAGAGAGTCAAGCTGGTCGGGTTAAGCATCCCCACCGAAACAAACTACTTGCAGCTCCTAAGATGATGAAGCAACTACGAAGGGAACAAGAGGGAGTATTGCTGCAGGTGTTTTCAGTGAACTTAGGCGTGGAACAAAGCTGTCAAGATGAACATGACCCAAGATTACAACAAGTACTTGACGAGTTTCAAGAGCTGTTCAAAGGAACCACATGGGCTACCACCTGTCAGGGATGCATGATCATTGAAT